>JAXGGA010001104.1:0-55000 GCA_038373865.1 Uloborus plumipes
TTGGGGGATACAAACTTTAAGGGATTAAAAAAAAGAGTAAAGGTATTTGATGGACTTGTCAATTAATACAAAAGAAAAAGTAACCAGATCTCACTATCGAAAAACCGGAGAACTTTCAGTCATTAGCTTTCATTAATTCGAGTTAACAGAGTTATGAATTGTTAATTTTCAAGCTGAATTTCTAATGAGATGAAGATACTCGTCAGTTATATCTTCAAAAAATTTTCTTCAGTATAGGTCAAGAAATTAGAAATTTAAAAGAAGAAGGAAAATTTCTGTGAAACATGGAGCTGCAATCATATTTAAAACTACACATTCTATAAAAGTTTCGAACTATAAGAATGAATTGACTGGTCAACGCGTGTTTACTCTCCTCTCCACTAATAATGTCAGATAAAAAAAATCTCATAGCTCGAACTTTCAAAACTTAATATTGGTCATAAAAGTTATCATTTAGTTATCAAAGTGTTTTTTGATCTTGTATGCCTTTCTGTAACCCAACCCCTTTACAGTTTGACTATCGTAGACTGCCATGGCCAATAACAAGTTCTCAAAATTAACAAAGCAAGCATCTTTGAATCACCGGACCCACGACGAAGAAAAGATTATCAATGAAATGAATTATAGATTGCGTAACTTTCATTGCACCTACAATTCCATGCTTCACGGAAATTTCCTTTTTTTTTAATTTCTAATTTCTTGAACCATTATATTATTTAATGATATAACTGACGAGTATCTTTATCTCATTAGAAACTCAGCTTGAAAATCAACAGCTTCATAACTCTGTTAGCTCGAATTAATGAAAGCTAAAGACTAAAAGGTCTTCAATTTTTGATAGTGAGATTAGGGCTACTTTTTTTCCTTCTGTATTACATTGACAATGTCCATCAAGTACTTTTATCCGTTTTTAAAGCTTTGGTATCTTCCACCGAGTTCTTGTAACGTTAATATGAAAACTTTTCAAAAACAAGTTGTACTTTATCAGGGATTCAATAAATAAACCTCTTCTACATTCCGACTGTTTTAAGGGTTCAAAACTGGTTAGTGAAACGGCAGATTGCTATTGAAGGAAGAGACAAGATATGAATTTAAATGAAAAACTTTACGCTCGCAATCGTCAATGTAAAAACTTAGTCTTGAGTCAAACTTCAAACTTTGATTCAAAAGGAGAAACCTGTTTAACATCAGATAGTTATTGCATCGGTATAAATGTGTTGAAAATATGTCAACAACGTGACTGAGTGGATGGAAAAGGCAGAATGACACCCGAAATGCAGCTACCTCCTTGTGGTGCGTTATGGGCTGTTAATGTAACGAAATGTAATTGCATTCACAACTAAAAGCTGCATTTTGCCCATTCACTGCAAAAAATAGTATCTGGACTACAAAAAAAGAATGCTATGTGCAAAAAATGGTTAAAAAAAAGTCAATTTCTGGTTAATTTCAAGGAACTTTACGGTTTATGTACGAACTTAATACTGCAAAGAATGTAAATAATTTTGAAGATGCATGAAAAGAGTGTTAAAAGAAAGCAATTTAATCCATTTATGCCCAGTAGCCTAAAAATGGGACGCTTGTTAGTTACTGCATTCAAAAACCTGTAATGGGTATATCCTTTTACTAAAGCTGTTTTTCACAAGTTAAATAGTCCTTCTTCTTGAGAAAACCAGTTAGAGCCACTATTTGGACATCAGAGTTTATTTATTGACAGCTATTTTCAGACAAGTCAGTCAAGCAACGATCCAGCATGGGTAGCCACAGAAAGTAAGTGTTTTTTGTGAACTTCTTTTTCATAACTATTTTAAAATGATTTGCTTAAAATTGATCACAGATGCCTTCTGTAATGTTACTTTGCAAAAGTAAAGTCAAGTAAGGTCGTATTTTGCTCACATATCTGCAAAATATCCCATAAACAGGACGTTAAATAACTCAAAAATATGGCAACGGCGAACTATTTTAAGTCTAAAATGTATGTAAACCATTCCAAATAAGAGTTTTAAGCAGATAAAAATTGAAAAAAAAAAACGTTAAAAAAAACTTGGGCATAAATGGGTTAATGATATTAAAGCAAAAATGGTGATTATTTGTATTTTCCAAAAAATTTTAGAAAATTGACATTTTTTCGTATTCTTAGAGCAATTCAATCCCTGGTAGGACCCTAAAGGAGTTGTTCAAAATTGATAACATTTTACATGTGTATTGTACTTACACATGCGCAGCTTTTGGTAGGTATTACAAATTAAGATTCCAAAATTTATTTTTTTCGCTCCTCCCTAGTGCTCATTCCACTAACCATCAAATAGATAAGTCCCTGATTCAAGAGTAACGATGAACCTTTGCCTCCAAATCCCTACCTTCTAACATGAGGCATTATACTGTAAGTATCACGCATTTTGGTTGCTGAATGGCGCGGTGTCGGTGGTTAAGAGACTCCCATATCACGGAAATAGTGTGTGTCGTGTAGGTGAAATATAGTGGTCATAACCACTGGACAAAAGTGTTGATCTAGGACCTGCAAAATTTACTTTCCCAAGAGGACAAATAAAGACCCTCATTAATATTTTTAATAGCTGAAGAGATTTTAGTGCAGGATCAGGCCCGTCATTTAGGAGGGGCAGGGGGGGTCAATTGCCACCCTCCCCCTGGCTTTGAGAAATCAATGTATTTACATGTAAGTGGGCGTGGTTTTTGCTGTTTTCTGACGAAATTACATTGTGCTTTCACCCTTTGCCCCCGCCTGGAAAAACTTGAAATGACGTCAATGGGCATTATCAACACTTGTGAGTCTTTGTTGATTTTTCAAAGAATAAGATGGTGCTGTAAGAAAATTTCCTCAGATATTGCAATTTCCTAAGATGTTTTTTTTTTTTTCTAAATTTTTATGATCTACATAACTGCAACATATGTACTTTTGAGGTATTCATTTCTACTTTAGTCTTACATGAAACGGTATTTGATTCAAATAGCAGAAATACTACAAAATAATTTAATTAATAAAAATGAAGATTAAAAGCAATTTTAAAAACAACAATAAATCCAATCACGCCAACACGTTAGTTAATATATTAACAGTTTTTATTGCCTGTTAAGGATAAAAAAAGATGTTCTGCAAATATTGTTTTACGAGAGATCTTTTGCAGTACTTAAAAGTACCACGAATATTTTTTAAGGACATTCCTCCGAAAGTATTCTTCCTGGTTTTTAAGGCTGGTAATGAACGAGTGCTGTTCAAGAAAAAGAAGAAGGAAGACATCCGAGTGAAAGGGCATCGAGTGAAAGAGAGAAATGTAATGTTTACCGCATCATGCCAGAAAATAATATGCATTACTGCTTAATATAATATAAAACGTTTAACCACACCCGAATTTTTCGGAAAAGATTTCCCCTTTTGGCTATTCTGGTATGCCTGCCTAACGTGCAATTTGGAGTCTAGTTATATTTGCATTCATCTCGGAAGGTGTGGTTTTGCCAAAGACCTCAACAATGCTCAGATTTCAGAAATTTTATTTTTCTTGCCTAACAGGTGGGAATGTATATCCGAATCTTTCCAAAAAATAAATTTGCGAAAGATATGGTTATTACATTTGTAGAAACAAGTTTTTTTTCCCCTGTCATTTGATGGAGCGGTGAGTTATACTAATTGTACTGAGTGCTTATCAAGTTTGGTAGTGAAATTGAGCTATCGAGATCTGGGATTTAAACAATTAAACATGGGCTCGGAAGGTAAGGTTTCATTTCCTGTTTTATTGTTATTTCTCTTAGGTTGCTGTACTTGCCCTTCAAAAAAAAAGAGTGTGCAAAAGGAAAAAAATCTATGTATTCATTCTCGAATTGAATAAAAATCGAAAAGAGTTCACGTATGAAATCCATTCTAAAATAATTAATTTTAAATTTTAATTTTTGTTGCAACTGTAATTTCAGCTTGGTTTACACGTTTTTCCCCTCGTGTTCCGAAAGTTTTTTTTTTTTTTTATTATTATTATTTAGAGTTAATTTTTATTTATCAAAAAAATCAGCTCAATTTGTAACCTAAGTTCACCCTAAAAGCACATAAGGCATATATCAATTATTTTTTTTACTTGCAGTTTTCGAAAATATTTCAAAGAAGTTATAATTGGTTTCTTTATCCGTAAAAGTATTCATAGTAAACTTCGGTCTAAGAAAGAATCAGTTGATATGAAAATATTTAGATTTTCCAATCTGTGTTTCACTAGTCAACAATGTTTTTTTTATCATTATTTGTGAAAGCGAAAATAATTTTTAAAATTGGAGTAAAAATCAAAACTACATCTAACCGTAAAACCAAATAAAGCAGAATATTACTTGATAAATGTTTTTGATTTCAATGATGAAAATCTACACAATTATATAAAATTTATCTTAAGCTCACCTTTTATATAAATATATCTTGTTTGCAATCTAGTAAGCAGATTTCATGTAGGCAATAATGTCCGTTAACTATTCGATAAATTGATAACCTAAACAAACAAAACTTGAAAAAGAAAATTCATAAAACTTTTTTTACAATAAAAGAACTGTTTCAAATTATTGGAATAAAACACGACCAGGGACCGTATTTATATTGAAAAGAATACGATCTTAACAATGCTGATTGAAATACCCGATTCTTGATGGAAAAAAAATCAGAGTACTCAAAATAGCTTACATAACAGATTTTATTGTATATAATTCATTGGAATAGAAAATGTTCCTAAAATATACGATCAGTATGTTTGACATACGGGTCATTTTCAAAATTTGCTTACATTTGCTATCCGGAGGTTAAAAAGACGATTTTGAAGCATAATTTATATTTTAAATTCAATGCGAACAATTATTTTCTGCTAGACATACCCCCAAAAAAATTCTATTACTCAACAAATTATTGAAATTTATTTATTTATTTTTATATGAGTCTTTAAAAACGAGAATCAAGGCAAAAACGCTTGTCCATTTCCAATTTTCTCAAGTTCAACTATTTTTTTCCTATACTTAATGGTCAAAAAAAGTAAATGCAACATATTATTTTTATATATTGACTATTAGTATATGGTATTCATAATAAATATTGACAATAGTAATTTTATTTCAATAAGAAATGTATGAATATATTTTGTCCGGAAGTTCTTGTCAAGTCCGTTACCCTAAGATTATTTTAGCTAAAAAAGGTATTTATTGAAGTCAAAAGATAGTAACACGTATTCAGTTAACTTAACAAATTAGTGACGTAACTATTTTGTACCATTTTGTTTCCCTGAGTCGAGAAGTATTGCTGTGGCGTTTCGCACAAAATTTCTTCCAGGTTCTTATTTTTATTCTTTGTCAAGTCCGTTACCAAAGATTTTAGTATTAATTTTTACTTTTTCTCAACTTTTACCCCTAAATATTGTTTATTATACAACTCTAAGAAAATGCATATTGTTGTTCAAGTTTTAAATTCGACAACCTAGCCATAATTTGACATTTTGTTTGAAATTGTCAAGTCCGTTACTGTCAAATCCGTTACCAAATGTCAAATCCGTTACCATACAATTTTTAATCAATATTTTAACAATCACGAACATCGGTTTAAGCTTCATGGAAGCAAGTAGTTTCATATTAAATTGGTTCTAGGCGCTATGATAGGTCAAAGATGAGAATTTATATTGGTATTTTGTATGGTAAAGGACGACAATTTTGCTTGCAACTTAAAGTTTTACTACAGCATTTGAATACTTAATTACTCATCAAAGTGTACAACCAATTACTTTTTCACACACCTAAAGTATGTGACTAAACATTAGGGTGGGTCGAAAAAAGCTTTTTTTTCCTGATCAATTTCTAATAGCACGGAAAACTTGCCCATGGGCATCCTAATAAGGGGAAAAATAATTAAAATAATAATTAGTTACTTTTGTAATCGCGCAAGAGCTGTAAAGTTTAGAAAAAAAGAGAAAATTCTGTAATTTTTAACGATTAATATGTTTTTCAAAAAATATATTTTTCAATTTCTAATAATGCGAAAAACTTGCGCATAGGAATTATAACAGCGGGAAAAATAACGAAAATAATATTTAATTACTTTTGTATAAGCGCAAGAGCTCTAAAGTTTAGAAACAAAGAGAAAAATCTGTAATTTTTAGAAATGAATTTTTTTTCAAAAAATATTTTTGTTTTATTTCTAATAGTGCGGAAAACTTGTGCATGGGCTTCCTAATAACAGCAAAAATAATTTTAAAAAAATTAATTATTTTTGAAACCACGCAAAAGGTCTAAAATTTCGAAAAAAAAGAGAAAAATCTGTAATTTTTAAAAATATATACTTATTTTTAAAAATACTTTTTAATATTTAATAGTATAAAAACTACTCTTGTAGTTATAGAAATTGGTTAAAAAAATTAGGGTACATTGCCGTTCGTTTGATTTTGTGCAAAAACCCTAAAAATACTTATTTTTTATGGTCATGTTACACCTAACACAGGAACCGGCAATGATATTACCACAAGCATTTTAGAAACATGACATGAGTGCAGTAGAAGTTATCGGATGTGATGGGACAGCTACAAACACTGGTTCAAAAAATGGTGTTGTACGGAACATTGAAGTTCAGTGTCAGCGACCACTGCAGTGGTTTATTTGTTTGTTACACTTTAATAAGCTTCCTTATAAACATTTGTTTGAGCACTTAGACGGGACATCAACATTACGACGGGCCAGCATCATTCAGTGATCCAATTAGCAAGCAACTGACTTACTGTGAAAAAAAAATCCTGTTGTTGATTTTGTGCCTATTCAATCTGAAGTTTCCGTCACAATAAATAAAACTGACCCCAGTAAAGATCAGAAATATCTTTTAGACATTGTTCAAGCAGTCAGCACAGGAAGCTGTGATCCAGAATTAGCAGCTAAAAATCCTGGGCCCCTCAGCCATTCCAGATGGTTAACTTGTGCAAACAGGGTGTTAAGACTTTGTTTCCCAAATAAGTCCGACAAGCGAAATGAAGACCCTTGCAAATTACATTATAAAGACCTACGCTCTTGTTTTTTTTTTTTTTCAATATTAAAGTGCACAACACTGTGAAAGATGGTCCTAAGCACGTATTAAAGATCATTCAAACAACCAGAAATTTTCCGGATAACATAAAAAAAATAATCGATCCATTCATTCAGAGCTTTCAAGCTTTTTTCAATTTACTTTGAAGCCACTGGCTATCCTGACTAATTCATTGTATAAATTGTAAGCTGACACCTCCACCCCCTTCTGTCAAATATGTCTACAGAAAATATTTCAACCCTATTGAAAGAAAAAACCCTTCCAGAATTTTATTACTTGAAATTTCCCTGCCACACTCAGTCAGTGGAGAGGTGTGTAAAACTAGTTACAGAGGCTGCTGCTAAAGTTTGCGGGCATGAAAACCGAGAGGGTTTTATTAAGACAACCTTAAAATCACGATCTTTAATGCAAAAATTTGATTCGAAGTCAGAATTCAAAGGGTGTAAGTAAGCACACCCAAATTGGTTGGTTGATTGGGTAGGGTGTGGGTGGGACTTGATTTAGTATTATTTTAGAATCTGTAAAAAATATGCTGAAATGTGCAATAAGCTGCGATATGTGATTTTTTCCAAAAAAAAAAAGTATTTTAGGGTTTTTGCGCAAATTCAAACGAACGGCAATGTACCCCAAGTTTTTTTAACCAATTTCTATAACTACAAGAGTAGTTTTTATACTATTAAATATAAAAAAAAATATTTTAAATAATTATATATTTTTAAAAATTACAGATTTTTCTCTTTTTTTTCGAAATTTTAGACCTTTTGCGTGGTTTCAAAAATAATTAATTATTTTTTAAATTATTTTTGCTGTTATTAGGAAGCCCATGCACAAGTTTTCCGCACTATTAGAAATAAGAAAAAAATATTTTTTGAAAAAAAAATCATCTCTAAAAATTACAGATTTTTCTCTTTTTTTCTAAACTTTAGAGCTCTTGCGCTTATACAAAAGTAATTAAATATTATTTTCATTATTTTTCCCGTTATTATAATGCCCATGCGCAAGTTTTCCGCACTATTAGAAATTAAAAAAAATATTTTTTGAAAAAAATATTAATCGTTAAAAATTACAGAATTTTCTCTTTTTTTCTAAACTTTAGAGCTCTTGCGCGATTACAAAAGTAATTAATTATTTTTTTTTATTATTTTTCCCGTTATTAGGATGCCCATGGGCAAGTTTTCCGTGCTATTAGAAATTGATCAGAAAAAAAAGCTTTTTTCGACCCATCCTAATGTACATCTGTTAGTGTTTCTAAAAAAAATAGCACGTTAAAAAATTACTTAAAAATTTTGAAATGTAAGCATATGGTGAAAATCTCCCATACTATATACAGGTTATGGTTTTTGAAGCAATGAAACCAAACAAGTGTTTGAAGGGATATCATTACCTAAAATATTCAAGTTTTACCTTCTTCTAATTTACTGAGGTTTTATTGTTATTTTTTTTTCTAGAGGTCCAATTCTGTAAATTTAGTAATTTTATACGACTATTAAAACGACAATAAGTTCAGCAAAAAAACTACTGAATGCTTTACTGAAATTTTGGATATTCTTATTAAAGCTTAACCTATTATTTGAGACCAAATGTTGTCAAATATTGATTCAATAATTTGTTACAAGCAATAAACTAATCTTTAAAAACAACGCAAAGCATGTTTGTTGCTATGCTTTGATTCATAGTTTCATATAAAAAACAAACATTGCATTAACCACGGCATTTTGAATAATGTACACAAAAAGATCAAAAACATGTTCATATTTCTAGCTTTTTTGCAACCGATGAATTGTATAGTAATGATTGGTCCAACTAGTACTAAAATCAAGTATACATTTAATCGAATTTAATTATGTGATGGCACAACTGTGTTGACGGAAGAGGTTTATAATTGTCATTTTATCACACATTATTCCTGATAAATTGGCACATATCATGTGCTTCTTTGGAAAATTGAGATTCAAAAATTATTTTGAAAGGTTTTAATTGATCGATCTCAACTGCTTTGTTTTTCACAACAAATTCTTTAATTTTATGTGTATACTTTAAACATTTCAAGCGTCTTGATTCTTCTTCCCAATTACTGCAAATTAAATCAATCGTTAACATAATAAACAGTCAAAAAGAATCGTATACCATTCTAAAACTGCCATATCCCATACCAGTTTAAACTTTTCTTTCCTTCGCTTTTGATCAACCTTTTGCTACCTGTCAATTTATGTTTTAAAAGTATTTTCAGTTCTAATACTACTAATTTAAAAAACTAAAAAAGAAAGTAACTGATCGTATATCCTTTCCCCCAAAAAACTTTAATGCTACCGTATAAAAGAGCGAGAAATAAAGCACTCGAACTTCTATTTTACGTTGAACTTATTTAAGTTTGCTTTCTCTTTTTTATTATTAAATATAAAATTCTGAAAAATAATGAGAATAATCCTAGTTTCAGTCAGAGATGAATATATGTCTGAACTTTTGGGCTTGTTTTAAAGCATTTAGTTTTAAATAACAATCTTGAATTCAGAAAAACTGGCTTGAATACGCTGCTATACTCACTAATTTATCTTCTAAGTGATTTTTATTTTTAAAGGTAACATTATAAAGTGACAAAGTAAAAAAGAAGAAAAACACCGTCGTATTTTAGCCTCTGTATTTTCATTAGGAAACGTAAAAGGAGACCGTTTTCTTAGAAACCAGACAAGTACATGTAAATCAAGAACGAATTGATTTTAAGTTTCAATTAAACAAAAAGTGTACTATCAATGAAATATCATTTGAATCTAATTTCAGATTCGACTGCTTTTATTATTGTGTCTACGGTCATAACGATGAAAAACATGAACCACATATGTTCGTTTTATTTATTATTTACTGTTTTAATTTCCTTCCCCACCAACTTCAAATTTTTTGCTAGAAAAACGCAAATATATTTTTCCGGTAATAGAACCGATCACACTTTCAGAAAATTAAATCATTTGCCCCCCCCCCCCCAAAAAAAAAAAAATTCATAACCAATACAATCAAGAATCCCAAGAATTTGATTTTCACATCCCTCCTGACAAGTGTAACACTTTTAGTGAGAAAAACTAAGCTTTTAACATCACGAAATAGCCATATTCCAACAGTATCGTTATCAAAACAAGTGTTATGTGTAATTTTACTTGCGAGAATTTGGTGTATGAGTTTAAATTACACGTGCAATCGATTCCCTAATTACTGAAATTACTGCAACGGAAAATTTCACAGCAATTGTGTATAGACAAGAGTAATTTAAAGACCATAACCCTATATTTTACATAAATATAACACATCTTTAGGTATATTTTTCACGGTGAAATCTGATGACAAAAGAGTTCTACACCAGGAGCCCCCTCCCAAAAAGAGAGTCCCTATTTTGCTATATAAGCAATAGCAACGTCCTATTGACTTCATAAAATGGGTTACAGTATTATAAACTATACGGGTCATTTTCACCATATGCTTACATTTAAAAATTTTTAAGTAATTTTTTTTAACTTTTTTCTTTTAGAAACACTAACAGATGTTTAGTCACATATTGTAGGTGTGTAAAAAAGTAACTGGTTGTACACTTTGATGAATAATTAAGTATTCAAATGCTGTTGTAAAACTGTAAGTTGCAAGGAAAATTGTCGTCCATTACCATACAAAATCAATATGAAATCTCACTTTTAAACTATGTCATAGAGCCTGGAACCAACTTCATTTGAAATTATTTGCGCCCTGAAGCTTAAAACTATGTTTGTGATGATTGAAATATTGATCAAAAACTCTATGGTAACGAATTTGACATTTGGTAACGGATTTGACCAGTAACGGACTTGACATTTCAACCAAAATGTCAAATTATGGCTAGGTTGTCGAATTTAAAAATTGAACTACAATATGCATTTTCTTAGAGTTGTATAAGGAACAATATTTAGGGGTAAAAGTTAAGAAAAAGTAAAAATTAATACTAAAATCTTTGGTAACGGACTTGACAAAGAATAAAAATACGCACCTGGAAAAAATTTTGTGCGAAACGCCACAGCAATACTTCTCGACTTAGGGAAACAAAATGGTACAAAATAGTTGCGTCACTAATTTGTTAAGTTAACTGAATACGTGTTACCATCTTTTGACTTCAATAAATACCTTTTTTAGCTAAAATAATCTTAGGGTAACGGACTTGACCAGAACTTCCGGACAAAATATATTCATACATTTCTTATTGAAATAAAATTACTATTGTCAATATTTATCATGAATACCATATGGGCAATTCCACGGTAACTTACGTTACATTTCGACCAACTCTTATGCATTTAGTACCTCAGTACAGACAAATTTTGTTGTACAAATCTTGTATGAAAGCATTTTTTGAAAATGACAGTTGAAAGCAAAATTAAAATGCAAAAATATTCGATGCATTTAAATTTTACAAAATCTAGCAGTCAAAGATAAGGCAGTAACTTGCGTTACACAAAAAGGGAATGACATAATATGAAAATTGGTTCTGAGGCAAATTTCTGCTCTATTACAGCTGTTTTATTGTTTGAAGCATAATTTATCAGTTCCTTATAATGCTTAGGAATATATTTTCATTAATTTAAAAATTTATTTCAAAAATTGAAAGTTATGGGAATTTTTAACTGGGTAACTTATGTTACAATAACTTACGTTACAAAATTTACTTACAAGCATATCTTTATTACAAAAATTAATGAATGAAAATTACAGCTTAGTTTAGATCGAAACATTGAAAATTAACAATTCTGAATTAAATTTACAGAAATTTAATATCAAACTCAATGAAAAATCAAAAATATTACATAACATAAGACTTAAATCTATACTGGCTGCTGCTATTAACAAGTTCAGGTAATTCAATTTTTCAAATCATTCTTTCTTTCTTATTATAAATTTCATCTGTCGTTACTGGCCATTTCTAATTGGTTCCAACAGCAGCCATTACTTATATTTTAAACTCGTTTTCTTCAATAATCGTCACAACTTAGGGATACAATGTATTTTCGTACTTTACCACTCACCATTCACCAGCTTTTATCTCTGTTTTTTCTTCTTGTTCCTTAAAATACTTAACTAAACGAAACCCCGTAGTTTGTTAATTTCTAGTTCTTAAATGGTCATTGTCAATGTGCGGATCTTCAGAAAGTATTTTTGATAAATTTTACTTTTTCTAACATATTTCAATACCATAAAGAGTGACTTTTATTTAAAAATCTGTAATATCCACATGACTTTTCTCATACCCCCTTCTACAGCGCATCTTTTCTGCAGAGTTTAGTGGCATTTTAATGCAGAATAAAATGTATTTCACCTGTAAGAGATAAAATATTTTTGTATTTGTTACTTCTAAAAGATATTTGATAATTTTAAATCATAACAGAAGTCATTTTTGAATAATTTATAGTACATTACTCCTAAATATTCTGAATGCAGTGATATTGTTTAGAGAGAATTAATATCTCAAAAGCCAAAAAGAAACATATAATTTATAATAGAGGTGTATTGTAATCTCATTAACAAATAGAGACATTTTAAGAAATATGATTAATTTAAATTAAGTAAATACAGTACAAATTCAAAAGAATTCTTGTATAAATTACTCCTACTTACCACATAGGTTTATTTCACAATTTACTTTCTTTATAAATACAAATATTTAAGTTCTACTTGGGTAACTTACATTACCTGCATATGTTGGTAACTTAAGTTACACGTTTTGATTGTAACACAAAAAATTAAATAGACAATATTTTAAAAAAAACTTTAACTATTTGCTTAACACACACTTATAAGATAGAAAATATAGCATTGTTAACATTGCATTGCCCTTTGTTTATGCACATCATGAACTTTAACTTGTTTTTGGTAACTTATGTTACATAGAACAGTGCATTTTTGAAGTTAACATAAATCACTTAATTTACGTGAAAACACTCGTTTTAGCAATTTACAATATTGAATTAAAGTGTAATAATCAATATTCTTCCTTTAAAACAGTTATCTAAAGAAAAAAATTGAAACTTACCAACGTTGAAAGATTGACCATTTGCTTTGCCAAAAGTTAAATATTCCATTTCCAACTTCAAAGTGCTGCCAAAACTAAAAATACTACATTCTTGACAAAAAATTAGTATAAATAATAAACTTCTAACATTTTTAAACCGAAAAATATGTAAAACAGACGCATTGCTGTAATTTGATTTTTCCAACGCTTTTCCACACTTGCATGGAATTGCCCATATACTAATAGTCAATATATAAAAATAATACGTCGCATTTACTTTTTTTGACCATTAAGTATAGGAAAAAAATAGTTGAACTTGCGAAAATTGGAAATGGACAAGCGTTTTTGCCTTGATTCTCATTTTTAAAGACTTATATAAAAATAAATAAATAAATTTCAATAATTTGTTGAGTGATAGAATTTTTTTGGGGGTATTTCTTGCAGAAAATAATTGTTCGCATTGAATTTAAAATATAAGTTATGCTTCAAAATCGTCTTTTTAACCTCCGGACAGCAAATGTAAGCAAATTTTGAAAATGACCCATACCTATTTTTAAATAGTGAATAATCTTAGTTACAATTTTCGAAATACTTTTTTACGGACATTTTTATATGATGTTTAAATAATAAGGTATTTTATATTTATTTATACTATAGAATTGATTTTTATAGAAAGACAACTAAAAACCAATGTATAGTAAAAGTATCTTTTCCGAGACTATAGAAGTTTTGAAAAAGGCTCATTTTTACAATCACGTCGATTCCATTTTAAGGTAGAAAAAATGCCCCATACGTAATGAATATATTCTCAAAAACAAGCATGACGTATTTTCAATTTGAATTGAATTAATTAATAAAATTTACCTAAGTTATTTCAATTAATGGTTTCAATATTCAAGTAGGAGTTAGATTTTCTTGGTGCTCTTCTGAAAGCACCTTTGTTCTAAGCTTTCTATAGGAATGGATGTAAAAACCACAGTGAAAATCCTAAAATTACTTCTATTACTTCATGCAGTATGTATTACAAAGTGTTTGATTTGATTAATTTGTTTATATTTCACAAAACACACACACACACACATACATAAATTAGTTTTTGCAATTTAAATCCAATTTGTTTGACTTAATTTGGATTTTATAAAAAAGGGTCACTAGTTTTTTCGATTTAAAAATTTGTATTTATAAAAACACTGAAAACATCGTAGCATTAAAAAAAAACAGTTGATTACAATTGATAAATTTTACCTACCTGTGCACTAAAAGTTTCTTGACAACTCGGTATTTTGTTCTAAACTAGCTACGAAATTATTGAAAAGAGGTTTTGATACATTTTGGTAATGGAATGGTTTTTCAAAGTTATCAATGCAAAATACATTGGAATGTATGAATTTGCAGAAAAGAATGAATTGTTACCTGTGATCAACTTAACATACTCATTCTACATAATAAGCAAGTTTATAATTGACAATTGCGTAAATTTGTAGCGAAATTGACTAATTTTGTTGCTTAATTTCTGCGTAAAGGGTTAACTCCATTAACCCTTTACGCACAATGACGAGTGTGACTCGTCCTTCATTTTATAGGTTACTGTAGACTATGACGAACCTTAAATTATTATTTTCTAATGTTATTCAAATGTTCTTTATTAACACCAAACTGATTAATGAAAATCTAAAACTAACTGTATTTTTTCTTGACTTTCACCTAACTGTTCAGTTGAGAGAAATTAAATGGCATTCTTTGGTCGCATCCAGTTCCATTTAATTTGTATGTCAAGGGGTTAATACAGAATTAGTACAACGCAAAGCATTACTTTAAAAAAAATAAGTGGATTGAACTTCCCTCATGAAATTAAGAATCAATGTTTTCCTAACAAAAAGAAATACGTCTAATTTCAAAGACATTAAACAATTTGTAACATATTACAAAACGGGATAGTTTCATCTATTACTCACCCAAGATTTCGTTTATATTTTCATATGTAACAAGCACCGAAGGACAACAAATGAAATTTTCTGTCTTCTCTATTATCATTTTAACTGCACAACATGGGTCTTGAAATTAACAGACAGCATGAATTAAACAAAACATGAGTTAAAGTTTGAAAACTGTAACGCAAATAAATCAAAGACTTAATGAAGGAAAAACTTGAAAGCCATTAAGAACTAAAAAAGATTCAATAGGACACATTTAAAAGCAAGATAACGTACCTCCTCTTGATGAATGCTTGCCGATTTTGATTCAGTTTTTATCAGTCAGTCTGGTACAGCAAAACGAGCGGAAACCGTCATTTTTGTAGAACTATATCATCCTGTCTAAATATTTAGGCTTCAAAATCCATCCTTCTTTAAACGAACAGTTAAGTAAAACGAGTAAAACGATGCAAGTGTTTTAAGATATATTACAGTTATTCATTGTAAAATATAGTTATATAGTAACTAATGTAAATATTCGTCTCACAACACAAAAATTCAGTTCACTGGTCAGCTTAGTTTATTGACAATATACATTTTCGTTTCGTTTCGTTTCGTTTAGGGCTATATGCCCAGGTTTTTGATGAGGCCTACAATCTAGTGTCTTGCCTCCATTACACATGACTTTTTTAATTACATATATCTTGTACAGACAATATATGAAAGAGTTACATCACAAAGGAAGGAAAGTACATCCAGAGCGAGGGTGGGAGTCGAACCCACCGTCTCAGAGTTATCGGCTACACGCCTTAGACCGCTCTGCCACTGAGACCCCATTTTCGAGTTCTGTTGCGTCGCGTCGTCTTACTTTATGTTAGCTTCCACTTGGTAGAAATTGTTGCTTAGTTCTATTTGATGAGGACTACTCAAATTTCCGCCTACCTTACGAATGACATACATAGTTATTGCTTACAATTTTATGTAAGACAAAGCAGAAACGATTAATATCACAAAGAGAAGAAAATTATGCCCAGGGTGAAGGTGAAAATTCCAGCTACAACCTCCTTCACTGATCACAGGCTGCTGTCGGAACTAGTGCTTCTTAACGCTAAGTCATGGAGATTCTCTCCGTGGACAGACGACGTAGGTAGAATTAGTAGTTGGCCACAGTTAATGATGGTACTGCACTATAAATCTTGGAGCTACTGGCTCTTCCAAGTTATGGCTAGTACCTTCTAATTTATTTGATAATTTATACTGGAAACTTGGACTTCCAGTTGACTAACTTTGGTTCAATCACAAAACTTACTTTATGTATTGGTGTAGCTTTTACACTTTTTTTGTGGACATTTTTGGCAGTGGTATCGTTTATTTATTTATACAAAAGCTAATCAGTTCCATACATGAGGGTTTTTCAAATGAAACGCGAGCAATGCGTCTAGCTTTGCATTAAATGTAAAGGGCTCCACATGACTGCGTGTATGGTGGTATAATGTATTGTTCGAGAGACTAACGCATGTGCAACGCTTGACGTTGCAAAGCAACAGTGTGGTTGCAAGCCAAAGAGAAGGTGGTCACACAAGCTATCGTCTACTACGGAACATGCAGTCGAATTTGCAAGAGCAACGAGGAATGATTCGATTTTTAGCGGCGGAGGCAGTTGAAGGCCGTGAAATGTATCGACGGATGAAGGCTGGGCCATTCCATGAAAAGTGAAACCAATTGGTCAAAAATTCATATTGAAGTTATGTTGTTATGTTATACATCATTTTAAAGCTTAAGATGTATATTTTAAGAATCCTGCATTGTTTTTTTGGTGAGAGTTAGAATAATACTTGTTTTCTTGGTTGGAAGTACGACATTCACGAACTTGTAAAAAAATCAGAAAAAAGAACACATTTTCAAATGCATATTTCTCATCGAAAAATAAAAACAAAAATAACTACTTGTAGCACAATTTTAACTACTAAGACGGTACTATAATAATATGCATTCATTAATTTCTTTTGAATTGATCTAAATGGTGTAATTGAAGTTAAAAAAAAAGAAGTTTGATGTTACGTCTGTAACAAAAAAGAAGCAAAAGTTGTCATTACGTCCTAAAAAATCAAAATTAAAAAAAACCCTTAATAGTCCTTTTGGCAAATTCTTAGAGTAATTGCCTACCATAGTTAAAAATATTGCAACTGATTTAGTTTTTAAATTAATGCTGTTACAGACGTAACATTTCGGACATAACAAATGGCTCTATGTTACGTCCGTAGCAAAAGTAAATTTCCAATTAAATAGGTAAAAAGCACAGGATGAGCAATACATGTATATAGCATAATATGGTACGAGTACTAAAGTTTCTGGTATTCTGATTTTGAAATTTTTAATTATGTCGGCATGTAATTGAAATTTATTTCTTAAGATTAATAAAATACACATATGGTATAACTGATTATAATTTATACCTCAACTGGCATTTTTTTGCTACGTTACATGGAAAGGGAGCTGTGGATGGAGTTGGGGGTATGGTTAGGCACCAGATGTGGCAGAGAGTTAAGATCTAGAACAGCATTTGTCAACAACACTCTTTCCTTTTTTCAGTGTGCAAACTCCATTGCAGAAAAAGTTAAAATTATTTTATGCCCCAGGAAAATGTTTTAAAGCTGACGCCAAAATTGGAAGAACGGTGGGCTAACATCGCGAATATGCCAAAAGCCAGCGAAATGCATTGTTTTCGAACAGAATACGAAAATGCTGTTCGAATTTCGAGAACGTCGGACGAAGAAGGACACATTTTTTCATTCAAAAAAAATTATCAAAATTGACCAACTGTCACCAAGAAGGTTAAATTTTAGTTTGGTACTAGTATTCTGCTATATCATCCAACATTTTCAAATTTTTAAGTTCTCCTAAGACCAATCACTGATTCCAGGGAGGAATTAACTTTTTCCGATTTTTTTATGTAGCAGCCCCATTATGCATTAATTTTAAGAATACAAATAAATAAATTTGTGTGAAGGCCCTTCTAAACTTTTCTTGTGTCAATCTTTCTTGGAAATAATTGTCTTAAGATGCATTAATTCATTGTTACATATTGACATATCGGCATATGCTCTCAACTCCCCCAGACTTACCCAAATTTTCTAAAACTGTTACAGTATAACTTAAAATATTCAAATAATGTGTTAATTAATGCTACTGTATTGTTTTGGCACAAAAATCTTTGTTTATTCCTGCTTTAAAATACTGTTTTCTACTTTCAAATCAGAGATGTTACGTCTGTAACACCACTTTGTTTCGTCCGTAACAAGTTTATGAATTTTTTTCACAAATTCGGCAGTCAAAATCCACACAATCTTTATGGTTTTAGAAAGCTTGAAGTCTCTAAAATACGTATTAAAAAAAAAAAAGTTCAAAATTTCCGTATAATTCAGAGGAATATTGTAAGTTGTATGACATAGTCGAGTTTTTGCTGTTTTGTGAATTACGTCTGTAACAGGCAGTTTATAATTTCTGTATTTTTTTGTAATTAAGCAATCTGCACGCAAATTTAATGTAGCATAAACATCATCAAGTTACACTACAGGAAAAAAAATTGAAGACTTTCATCAGCCCAAACCAGAATTATTAGTGTTCAAAGTCTGCGATTGTTACGTCTGTAACGATGGAATTGCCCGGCTGTCTTCTGCAAGATAATGCCCGCCCACACATGGCCAATGTAGTGCAGAATACATTGTGGCAGTTTTGGGGGGAAACGCCGGAACATTCAACGTGCAGTCAAATTTTTCCCCGTGCGATTTTCATGCAAGCCCCATCCTTCATCAGTCGATAATTTTCAGTCTCTACCCCCCCCCTACGCCGCTAAAAAACGAATCGTTCCCCGTTGTTCCTGCCTCACTCACCTGCATGTTCCGTAGTGAACGCTAACTTGTGTAACCACCTTTTCTTCGGCGGGAATTAGATTGCACGCAGCAAACCATGAGAATCGAACCCATGAACTCCGGTGTATGAAGCGAAGCTTTAGCCACAGAATCACGGAGGCTCCGCAACATGGTTGTAATCACCAAAAAAAGAAAAGAGGAAACAATGTCTTCAAGTGATGTCATCAAAAAGCATCTGATGATGTCATGAAAAAACTCTGATAAAAACAGAAAGCACCTTATGTTGCGGCTAAAATCACATTTTAAGGTGATTGGAAACAAGACCTGATTGCTTAATAGGCCAACTAGACCACAGTATAGAGCCCCTACAATTAAGGGGCCCCAAATGACTAAAATTGCTCTACTCAATGTCTAAATGTACTTTATCCAATGCCTAAAACTGTAAAGCCTCAGTAGAGGGGGCTCAAAAAAAAAGTATTTGACCTAGGGCCCCGTGACATCTTAATCGGGTCCTGATTGGAAAATACTTGGTTGTATAGCCAAAACTATTCAGGGCTTTATAATATCGGGTAACTAAATAATTTCGACCTGATTACCTAATTTCTTTCGCCCCAATGTCGAAAGCATCAAAAACAAAAATTAGTTTCATGTTCTTAATGTCATGACTTTTAAAAGCAGATTTAGTAGTACTGAGGCTTTTAGGGTGGCATCATCAAAAATATTTTTCTATCCAAATTCATGTACATATCTTTCCAAATTTTAAGTTAAATTTCCAAATTTCTATACAACAACCTCGGGGGATTAAACGACCTTATGAACTGCCTACACGACCCTGACGCGAGCACTAAAGCTGAACAAAATATGAATTGCAAAAAATTTCGCTCTAACGAAGTGCAAATGTATTCCAACTTGGGACATCCCTTTTGGGGGAGCAAAGTTCGCCGCGGCATTCTATCAAAAGGCATCCAACAATCAATTCGCGGGCCGGAATCACACGGTTTGGGTAGAGTTCCATCACGACGAAATGCGTCCCTAACGACACCTAATAACTGGTTGAATATCACTTCCACGGTCGAAAATTGCCCAGCGAAGAAATGCTTGGGTCCGTCCTCCCAGTAAAGGGGACAATCAGCAGCAGCACCTTTGGTTTCACAAGTGGGGAGGCTGGGCGAGAGGAAAATATATCATTTTGTTTCCAGCCGTGTGAATGATTTAGCAGTTTTCCTTGCTCTTTCTTTCTTTTTTTTTATTGCTCTCACTCGCTATTTGCTATTTAATCGTCTTTAAGGTGAGATCTGTGGTTTAGCGGCGTGCTTGCCTCTTTGTGTTGGTAATGGTCTATTTATTATATGTTACGTAGACATCATCCTTATGTGGTTTCCCGAAAGCATCACTGAGGATGGGTTGCAGAGGTGCTTCTCTAGGATATAACTAATTGAAATCCTGATACGGAAGTATGGAAAGTAGCATGCAGAGTTTCATTACAAAGAGATTGAAAATTTCAATTCTGCCAGCTTTTTTCGTCTAAGCTTTTTAGCTTTTTTTTTTTTTTTAGCTTCTGCTCTTTGAAACTGTTTTATCTAATCCGTCTTTCTCTTTATGTCAATAAAAGTCACTCAGAAATTTAAGTACTAATGCTGTTTAGTACTTACGCACAGTACTATGGCGTAATTAACAAGCACGCGCAATAGCAAAGCACGGAACGTTGTTTGATTGAGAAAATGTTTTGCTACCGTAAAATGGGGTGTATAGGAACAGCGGGGTCAATCGGAACAAATCTTCCCGACCGTATAAAGAAATTCTTCATAAATAAACTATTGGGTATTTTTCGCCATGAATTTTTTTTTAGTAAGGTAAGATCATAGGAAGTAGGAAAAAATTACTTTTGTGAATCTGGCAACGCTATTGGCTTCTACGGAGGGCTGCACGTGGAATACTAGAAAACATCACATTTCCATTGACCGCAAAACTTCATATGCAAGAACAAACCTTCTTATATTTAAAAACTAAGAGTGGTATGTTTCAATTATACATGTATCTGAACAACAGAGTCCCGCACTAGAATTTACATTTTTTATAAATTGGGTCATAAAAATGAAGAATTCTGAAAAATGCCATTGAAAAAAAAGTTGCGGGGTGAATCGGAACACTAAGTTCTGTTGTTCCAATTCAAACTTATTTGAAGGAAACTATTTGAAAAATCAAGATTCTAACCCCAATTCCTCTAATCAAGACAAGGACAAGGATTTGTTACTGTTTATCCCTTCTCGTGAGCAACTAGATCTTAGAATGACAAACAGTTGCAGATTTCAAAAGATTTTTTCTAAAGGAGACTTCTTTTTATTTAAAATACGAGGGGGAAAGTCACATAGATTTTATGTAGTAAAAATCCAGCACACAGACAGTGATGAATAAGTGGGAAAATCTTACAGAACATTCCCCGAAACCCAGAGATTTCAAAAAACTAAAGAAAATGCAGAGTTCATCCCAGGAGATGTTATGAAAAAACTTAAGCCAAGTCACAATTGCTAGTTTTAAGGACAAGTACATATTTGTAGACGACATAAGTGACTTCCATTCATGTCAAATCTTTGTATTTCAATTCAAAAGCATTTCTTAAAATTACTTTTCATTTTTCAAGTTCTAAATTATTTTGAATTTTGACAAATTATACACGTTTACTGGTATTGAAATTATGCATTTATTTGACAGTAATTATCTGTTCTTATTCTCCCCCATCAATATTACTCATGTTTGTGAGAACTATTAAAAGTTAAATTGAAAAAAATAAAAATTTTAACATGTGTTCCGATTGACCCCTATCAGCGGGGTGATTCGGAACACCCATAATTTCCTATATATTTTAATAATAATTGTTCAAAATGCTTTGTCTTCGCTTGGAATATCAAAAGTAAAGCAAGACCGAAGTTTTTACCCAAAAAATCAAATTAAAAAAAATCTTTTAATTGCTTTTTTTACAATCAAAGCTGAAAAGTGTTCCGATTCACCCCATTTTACGGTACCTTAATATATGACAGATCACATAGTCCTCTGTTTTGTTTATTCAGTAACTTTAAATTACTCACTTTTGACTATTATTCAAGCTTGAAATATACTTGTTTCTTTTCTTTTCTATTTCTAATGGGGCTGCGTTAGGCGCTTTGGCTTTTAGCAGACTTAGTGTGATCTTCCGATACGCCATTCAAACTTTCATGGGCCACCATTAAGGTGCGGATGTGAATGGCACGGATAATTTTGTCTCCCCAGTTTCTATCAGAAGAAAGAACTTGTGCGAAACTGCACTAGGAATTTAATTTTGCCGAGGGAATTCACAAGCAAGCAAATTTCCGAGGTATCTTTTGCATGTGGCATAATCATACGACATGGGTGTTGACGATTTTCTGCATCTCGAAAATCCTCCGACTGGTCCCTGGTCAGAACAAGGAAACCTTGTCGCAGAAAAACAACGACTTACCATCTCGCCACCCAGCCGGCAATTGTAATATATATTGTGATACCACCACTGACCTCCTACTGATGCCATCAAAATACAATTAATTGTAGTAGTGTTTGCGAAAGTTTTCTTTTTCATCTTAGGTACTGACATAAACCTTTAAACCGTGATCTGCTTTGCTTAATCTCTTATTTGCACATACTGACGGTATTCGCATTTTAGCCTTTTTTGTTTTTTTGCTCAGAATGATTAATTTAATTAAGTTTCATCTTATTTATTTCTTCATTTATTTTACTGATTATAGCTCTTTTGATGTTAGTTTTATGTTTCACTTTCCTTACCTTTTGGGAATTCTCGCTCTTTATCAATACAATGGTTTGCCCTATGCCCGTACAGTTGCATTATCAGTGCTCGATATACAGGGTGATCCAAGCCAACTGTCATGACCTCTAATTCCTCAACCGTTCGTCCTAGATGCATACTTCCAATTGCAAATTTGCTCAAAATGAGGTAGCGAGTCAAAATATTGAAAGTTTGAAGCGAAAAAATAATTCAGTCAAAAAATACGAAACCTAATTTTTTATAGGGACTCCGGGTCCCCAAACTTATATTTAGGGAAAGAATCTCCATTAAAAAATAATACTAACACAAAAAAATGACATTTGTGCGATCAAAATTTGCGGAGATATTCGAGTTTTAAATGCGCAGGGCTCGTAAACAAATTGACAAAAGAAAATTTTCGCCCTGCCGGAGGAATAACGAGCTTTTAGATTAGGTACGATAATGAAATAATGAAATTTGTTTCGTCCATGTCAGAAAACATTCGCTTCTCATTGTATTCAGAAATAAATACCGATGATACAAGACTACAAAACATAACAAGACAAGGTAAATTATTATACAATTTTATACAATTTTATAACAAATGTACAAAGATATTAAACACACGAAATATGTAGAATCTAAGAAATAATATACATTGCGATTACATTGTCCGTAAAGCAATACCATTTCTACATACTGTTCCGTAGTGTACATCGTAACTTCAAGCCTTAACGAAATGCATCTATAGTTAAGCCGATTTTATTCTGCAGTGAAAGGATTACGTTATTTCAAGCAATCACTATACAGTCGGTAAATTTATATTCGCGAATTCAGCAAGACATTTTCATTCTTTCTTATTCAATCTTTTTCGTATTTTAATTCCCATGTTAAATAACTTTTACAGTTAAATATATTTTAGGAAAATAAAGAATATTTTGTTTTTCAAGAACTCTGAATGGTGCGAATTTCGCATGTATATGGCCCCCAAAATCACTTAAAATAACGCTAGTGTAAAGTGGTATAAGTCATAAAGTTTCAAGTTTTATTTCTCCATGGATTTTGATCGCACAAATGTCATTTTTTTGTGTTAGTATTATTTTTCAATGGAGATTATTTCTCTAAATATAAGTTTGGGGGTCCGGAGCCCCTATAAAAAGTTATTTTTTTTATTTCTTAACCAATTTTTTTTTTTTCGCTTCAAACTTTCCATATCTTAACTCTCCTCCTCATTTCGAGCAATTTTGCAAATAGAAGTATACATCTAGGACGAACGGTTGCGGAAATAAAGGTCATGACGGTTAACTTGGAACACCCTGTATACTCCAAAACTAGTTTATCCGTCCTTAAGCACCATCGAAAAGACTATTAAGATGCAGGTTTTTCTATGTCATATCACATAGGTTGGAAATCCAAATTCACTATTCCACCACTCTTTCTTCCGCGGAAATAAACCAACTGTACTCATTCGTCATTTCATTTTCACCTACCCTTTTCTTCACATTTCGCTCATTTTTGGAAGGTTTGGTTCTTGTTTCTTTCCTGTAATTCTAACTATAATCATTTTTACTGCAGACGATATTGGTTTTATGAAACCGAAATCGTCAATTTTGGGAGCCAGGTTTATCTCGAAAATTCTTGTAAGCGTTTTGTCTTTTAACCGTTATCATAATGAATGAGAATCGAGAATTTGTACTCCAAGGAGGCCTCTTGTAATTCAATTTCTCCATGAATAACCTCTGATTATAACTTCTTCTCGTTGGCTACAAATTTTTTCGAAATTTGATTCCCATGGACGAGAAAAAGTAGTCTGCATGAAGTAAAGGGATAAATTAACAGTGTATAAAGTCAACGGATGACATAATACTGTAGGCAAAATAGCAAAAGTTAGCGCTTTTGAAATTTAAAATTTCTTAAATTTACATGTGTACAAAACGACGTAACGTAAGTATTGAACGAAAACAACCAGAATCGGATGCTGAAAAAGGAAATTACTTGTTCGTCGATTAATGTTTAGCAAAAAGTCTACCCAAGAGCAACACTACATAAGAAAATTCAAGTATAAGGTCCGTAATTGGCTTTTAAAATTTCCCTTCATTTGATAAAACTAAACACTGTTTGAAATTTTAAGACATGCTCCTAAGCTCACATGAGAGTTAGATTTATGCTTTATTACTTTTTACGTCTGAAAACTGATTTAAAAATAGCTGAAACTATATCATCAGTTAAATCTTACTTTTGATATTTACTAACATCCATTTCGGGATGATTAATGTAAACTATACGATTTCACAAGAATTTGTTGCTGAAAACTTACAAGGAAAATAAGTTTTCCGTAAAATATTCGCTTAGTACTACTATTAGTTGCTTATATTAGGTCCATCGACAAAGTTACATCAGGTTTAGCTTCATTACAGCAAATATCCGCTGGAACCTAAAACCGGAAATACCAAGAGATATGAGAAACAGCGATTATAAATATAAAAATTGTAAACTCTTTGAAGCATGTTATAAAATGTATATACAGTTAAAAAATATCAAAGAGAAAGTTTGGAATTTCAATTTCAGCAGAGAAATAAAAATTGTTTATAATATGAGAGTAAGTAATGAAGTGTGTAAATCTATTTAAGTAATGTATAAAAGTATGTAGTAAGTATGTGATTAAGGTATATAATAAGTTATGTAAGAAATATTAGATTACAAATACATATTTAACTCTAAATCAGTTTTTGCCTACACATTAATGCAAACATTAACTACAGTGGACTGATGTGGAGCACTTACGATCCAAGTCATAAGCAATAATTTGAAAGATGAGTGTTGCAGATGGCAATTCCAAGATTATAAAATAGCACAATTATAAAGCATAAATCAAAGAAGCATAAATCAAGAACGAACAATAAAAAAAGAAAATAAAGTTATATAAAATAAAAGGATAATGCTGAGAATAAATAAAGAAAGAAAATAAAACGAAATTCATTCAAAGGCGCACAGAAATACAAAATTTAGGGAATATATTCGCATACAACCGGATTCGGGTTCACTTTCTACGCGTTGCATTAAAACAGAAATAAGAACTCTGAACAAAGGAGTACAGCTCGGAAACAATGATACTGCAAATTGAAAATTTGCATAAGCAGAGAGCTGAAACCCAAAACAAATTGAATTTTTTCCTATGACTCTCCAAAAAAGGCCCCAAGGTTCGAATGCGAAGATGTCTCCTAATGTAGGCATAAATCACCATCATCCACGTCCCCAGGCCGAATGGAACAATGGCAACGGCTGACAACGCCTTGTTTGCGAAATGCAGAGGACCACATCAGAATACTACAATAATTACGCAACTGGAGATTATTTTGCGCTGATGGAAAGATGATCTTGCCTTTTTCTTTTTTTCGATACGAATGCGAATCACGCAAAGGGTGTGAGGTGTTGATGACTGGCCTCACACTACGATATCAGGGGCTGAAAATCGGCCGATTAGTCAATGGCTGAGGCGTGATCATGTGGTCTTGTTAAATTCATTATCGTGTTTGGTTGCAAATGTTCTTTTCCGTCTGTTGACCTGCTATGTTTCTGATGACTGATAAATCGGAATGAAGCTCCTTTTTAGAAAAAAGTGAAGTGGGGAAGTGGCTTCCAACTAGTATTTATTTATCCCATTTGCAGGTTCTTATGAGTTTCTTAAACTTGGACATGCATTACATTGTGTGTGTGTGTGTGTGTGTGTGTGTGTGTGTGTGTGTGTGTGTGTGTGTGTGTGTGTGTGTGTGTGTATGAGTATTCATAGATACACGTAAATAATAGAACAATAGGAGCAAAAAATAAAAGTAATTTCTAAAATAATGGTAAGGAGAGAAATTTGTCAGAGGCATCAAACTCTTCCAGCGAAAAATTTAGACGATAAAAATACGCAATTAACATTTTTATAATCGCAGATGAATTCCGTGTTAACTCACAACTTTCTTGTTGAACGGTCGAGCAGTTTTAGTGTTGATGGAAGGGCTCCATTGCAGATTTGAAATAATTAACTGAAACACCTTCTTGACAATTTGTGTTTCATGTAGTTTTTATTGAGTAATGACAAATTGCTATATTTTTTCGTTTTGGACCTAAAAAGTCACGTAGACCCTCTTTCAAATTGGCAGTCTGCCAACATCTCCAGCACCTCCTGAAGGGGACCCATGCTGGACGTGGACATGGTCGCTCAGCGAGACGGAATTTGCAACAGGGTGCGTCCCTCTGCACCACCACGCAGAACATTTTGGCGAAGGAGCCCACTCACACAGGCCCGTCATTTCGATTTTTCAAGCCGTGGGGGGGGGGGGGGGGGCAAAGGGTGCATATAAAATGTAAATAAAATCAAAAAATGCAAGAACCTCACCCACTTTCATATAAATGCATTGATTTCTCTAAGAAGGGAGGAAGGCAATTGACCCCCTGACGACCCCCTCCTAAATGACGGACATGCACACCTATCGTAATTCGTCACTGTGGAAAACATAATTTGAATTCGAGGTGTCGAAATTCAAATTTATTTTTTCGCTCTTTTTATTATTCATCTTAATCAGGACTTTATATTTCGCAAATGTATGCAACAGACATCTCAAACAGACTTAAAAAAATTATAGTAAATGAAGTCACTGCTTTCAGAAAGAAGAAGGTTGCTGTTGTAGCATGTCATCTTACCCTCCTCGTAATAAGAATTTGTCTGGTTTTTCTGTTACTTAATACACAAATTCGTATCAATCACGCTAAAGATTCCTACAGAAAAATTCTACAGCTTTCTCTAAAAGTAGGGGAGATTGGAAATGATTGAATCATTTCCGAGAAAATATCTGTGACAGATCCTCTGTGACAGTATTTTGTCTCCAATAAATTTGATCGTGATCGTACCTCAGTTATCTAGCTACAAATGAATGAGCTTAGATTAACATTAGCTGCACTTCAACATATCTAGAAGAAATTTAAAACAACAAAATAGACTTTCAACCGCTACCATACCGGAGTCATTGGAACCATAATGTAAATCGTGTTTATTTTATGAACATGTTTATTTAATGAACAGAAATTTCAGATAATGGTTCTTTGTCGATATTACTAAGAAAGATACGACATTAAGGTGCTTTTTAAGAAATTGAAAAATTACAAAAAAAAATGAAATCCTTTTTATGACACAAAATTTTACTTTTTATCTTAGAAAATGTCATGACCTGAAGATCATTATTTTTTCTTCTGCACAATTAAGATTGCTTCAACCGTGCTCTGTTTCAGTTATCCTAGCCTCCCCTACTTTATACCAGCCATGAAAGAAACTTTGTCTATGATAGCATTAAACTAAAGCTTTTGAGCCATTGCACATATGAAGCATTTAAATATTAAACATATAAGAAGTAAAGATTATTGGTGGGAGAGACTCTCATCTGTTTAGAGGCAAAAAATAGAAACAGTAGCCCTAGAAATTACATGATTTTGAAAAACTTTTCAATGAAAGGCAATTTACGGTTTGAACTTTTCTAGCGTTTTGGTCAAAACTTTCAAAAGTCCGCTTACCTCCCTTTGCTTCTCACTGCCTCTTATGGCAAACTAAGGCATGCAAACAAAAGTGATGCATAAAAGTTATTTTCAAAAAAAAAAATTATAAATACTCTGGGGTCATTTTTGGGAATTTACTCACCATCATTAAAACAAGGGTAAAGTTACCTTTCACATAAAATTGATCACGTCACATCATTCAATTATTTCTGATTGAAGTTAGGAAAATTGACGAATTCACCCCAGCCTTAAACCTAATGCATAAATAAATATATAACACTCTTTAAAGCAATAAATCATGCAGCTGAGGCACATTTGATTGAACAAAGGTGTCCTGATGATTTTATAGGGTTCTTTCTCCTTTGTATTGATTTATTTAAAAAACAGGCTAAAAGATCAAAACATTTTCCATGAGATATCTGAACAAAAGCATGCTTTCCGATACAAAATTGCAAGTAAAAGCCCACTCCATAAATCAGAAAGGTAATTGGCGTTTTACGTATTCATTCGCGGTTTTTTTCACCCCTTAATATTCCCAATAGATGTCCATCGCCATATCGAAGAATCGTGATGAGGAAGAATTGCTTTCTTCGGACCTTGGTAATCAGTATTGAGATATTAGCACCTTTCTTGGTTTATTTGTTGTTTTAGTTCACGATTTTTCGGCAGCCATTCCGGAGGTGAATGTCGGACGGCCAGAACCTGATGACTCGTTGAGAGTTATTTTCTTAAAATGGTCGGCCGGATTTGAGTATCTTATCACGTTTTTGGAGTTTTCCGCACCGTGGAAAAATGTTTTGCTCTTCTAACGAGATGTTGATGCCTCTGGAGACTACCTCATTAAGGAAATTTTTCAGGTTGTGTGAAAGGATGTGATATTGTTATGTTAAAAGAAGAAGAAAATGAAAAAAACATTCTGAAATTTTTTTTTTTTTTTTTTGGATTTGAATTCCTGAGCACCGCGAGTAAGAAATTTCTAATTTTTTTTTTTTTAACAAACTGCGTTGGATACTAATTATTTGCAGACCTAGTGCAGAACCCATTCTTCCATGTGGCACCACTATCGGCGAAATTCTATTACCACGAAAATTTTGACGCTCAGTTTCCTCACTAGATGGAGGCACCTGGGCTCTGTTCAATGAGAAACTGCACTAGGAATTCAATTTTGCCAAGAGACAATCCACGCAAAACGAGTACTCGAAGGATCTTTTACCTGCCGCATAATCGTACGACATGGACGCTGTCGATTATCTGCATCTTGAAAACCCGGCGACTGTAGCCATGTTTGATCCTGCGGCTTTGGGAGTGAGAGGCCAGCGTCTTAACCACTACACCACTCTGTCGGACATTTCTGAAACGTCACAGATCATTTCCATGCATCGTTCCGAGATTGCCCAGGTTTCCACCAGATTCCTGTCAAACAAACATGTGTGTGAAAAGTTCAGGAATTGCTACAAGTTTCTTGACATGCTTACCACTGTGAAAAATATTTTTTATTTACCAGTATGAAAATATACTCCGCTCCTTCATGAGGTGTTTTTTCTTTAAACTGTTAAGGTCTTTCCAGATTGATTGAGCTGGAAACGAGGACAAAATGCTTTCTCTAAATACTTTCAGCTTTGCGAGAATTGCTGACAAATAAGGTGTTTGGTATTTGTTTGATAGTCTGCCTTAGCTTTGACCACGCTCGCTAAAATGCTGTAGGAGCTTCTTGGTAAATCAGAAGAAATTCTGACTATTAAATTGTGCATGTGCGAATTTCTTTGGAAGGTTCCTGATTTATTTTAGAAACGTGACTTGGGAAAGATTTTTAATGTTTCTGAAAGATTTCAAATTAATTTCAGGAAGACTACTGACTTTTAACGAGAAATTTTAATGCGTTTTTTCATATATGTTAGTGGCAGAAATTAGGCACATTAGCTAACCATTATTTTCGTTTCTGTTTTTTTTTATTTTTCAATGCAAGAACTAAATTAAGTCGCTTGAAAAATGAACTCAAGATACGAAAATATTGTGCGCAATGTGTATAAGTGTACTGTAAAAAAGTAGGCAGTAATATTGCTGTAGTTTGTTTCAAGGAGTGAAAGTATTCCTTGACATTTTCTCGAGGAGGGAACTTTAGTTTTAAGGAGTGCAATTAGACGAAAACATAAAGATCAACGAATTTCATACAAAAAAAAAAATAAAATAAATAACTTTCTTAGCATGAGATGGAAAACATCAGGCGAAAAAGATGTGTACTATTTAGATTTTTTTAACCATTAGAATATTTAACATTTTAAATTTTAAATTTAAAAACATTTAAATGTAATATTTTTTATACTCCTATTGTATTTTCCTCCTCCTTCCTTGCTATACTAATTTCTACCGAAAATACAAAACGTCAAAATACGCTTGACTATTTTTTGAGGAGTATTTTCGATTTGCAATGCAGGAAACATGTATGTATGCATGCAATTATGCATGAATGTATGTCAATATGTATAAATGCTAGTTATGCATGTGTTTGCACAATCATTTCTCTGTATGCAGACTTCGAAAGGATTGCAGGAAAGCTTTGGGTAACTGCAAATTCATTTTATGACAAGTAATTAAAAAAAACTTATAATACCCGATTGTGTAAACAATTAAATTAAAATGCAGTCATCAGAAACAGCACAAAAGAATATGTAAAAAAATAATATAATGATTAAAAACAAGGTAACTGCTTTTTTTTACCAATTTGCATTTTAAAAAAATAATTTCAAAAATATTAGTACATAGGAAGAATGTAGAATTTGTTATACTTCCAAAATATATTTTTTAAAACAGCGGGAAAACGGTATAAGCTTCAAAATATACTCTTCTTTTGTTATATTTACCTACATTATGGAATTTTTCTTATGCAACCAGAACATGACACTTGCAATAGCTGTGTCACTTTCCCAAAAACTTATAACTTCTATCATAAGTATTTTTTTCTTTTTAGAAAAGTTTCCTAAGAAAAACTCCCTTCTGCCTAATCTATAGGGAAAAAATTGACAACAATGTTAGAAGACAGGCAGTCATTCCATTTCACTTTGATAATATGCAACAAGCAAAGCTCTCATGCAGGAAAATCATCACGGTCGATTTGGATATGAACACTTTTACAATTTTGAACACTTTTACAACGTAAACTCTTCGATTTATATTTTTTAAACAAGGCAAGAGTCATCCTAGAGGTTGATTTCCATTATCACTAGCGGGCTGTCATTCACAACTACTTACGTTTTTGATGGTTTATTTAACAAAATGTTTCACTTTAAATGGATTAATTCATAAGAAAAGAAAAAAATCTCTTAATCTAATAATTGTAGCATTTTTTGAAGGCAGAAAAAAGCCCTTTAAATTATGCCACCGTTGCCTTTTTAATTCGCAACATAATTTGCGATGTTCCATTCTTGTTGTTGACATTTTAATGAAATCGTGATTTAGTTCCTTTTTCGCTGAGAAAAATAGAGACGAATAAAACACAACGAAAAACTGGCGCACGATTTTTAGCTATGTAAGTATTGTTTGTCTACTTTTCTAATGTAGCCTATTAACCTGAAGGTTGGCCTTCTTCCATTAAAATTGCTCCTTTATTTGTTGAAAAGTCATTGTCACTTTTCTTGACAAGCAATAATGCGTTCCACAACAGGCAAGTACATATTCCCGATGTTATTCTCAATCCGATTCTGCAAACTTCAAATAATTTGACAAGAAGTAGTTAAGAATTTAAATAAAAATGGAACCACGCTCCATCAACTCTGCATTTATGTTTACTTCCTGAAGATTTATAATTTAGATAGGGTTGTAAACTTTTTATCCATTTCTAGAAATAGTGAACTAACCTAGCAATCGAAATGCTATCAAAGCTTTTTTTTTTATTAATAACCATTTGCATTTCTAACCAACTTTCAGCAATTGTACATACCTAAAGAGAATAACTATTGCAGGTTTCGGCATCGGTTAATAAACTTACCGAATTATTTTTGCCTTGATGCTCAAAATAATTACGCTAACATTATAATAATTGAATCAGATTACCGGTAGATATATAGTATATATACCTCGATTTCAAAATTTTATTGAGTCAGAGAAGCCTACGTAATTAAATCGTTTTCTCGGATAACTTTTGCAAGAGTTCGTGTTGCCACGCAAAAGGTTCAAATGTATCGTAATATTGAATAGTTAAAAATGCTATTTCAACAGACCTCGTTTGTGTGCTTGAATGTATTTTGTTATAAAGATCACACATTTATACCAGAAAAGGATTCACAAACTTTGCGTCAGTATTAACCGTACTGAATCAAACTTGAAACAAGAAATTTTTGATTCACTTAAAATGTATCATCCAGTTAATTTCTGCCATCTCTCCGTGGACAAACCCGGTTGTTGTCCACTTGTGTTTCATCAAACATTGCAAAATATTAATTACGTCCGAACCGTGTGAAAATTGATATCAAAGGGACATGCAGAATTAATATATACACTTAATGTATGAAGATTAAATATGCAATATTCAAGTTAATTTAGATATAATGAAAACTTATTGAATGTTATCATGGACTTAGATCATAAAATTATACGAATTCTATTAACTTAAGCAACTTCATACCTTAAAATTCCATTAAAAGGCGAGACATTCATTGAAAAAAATCGCCGTATTGTCTTGTACTCGGAATTTGTGGAAGGAAAGTTCATTGTCAAAGAACAATAATTCAAGTATGATAAGCTTTCCTGGTAAAACAGATTAAGATCCTTTTGTAGAAATGGGCCATTGGCTACTTTTATCTCTATCGCTGAAGAATCGGTCCTCCCATATGTAGGATCTTAATCGCAGGATGATATCCTCCAGTTTTCCAAGAAAAGCTTCAGTGACATTGGACACGCTGCCGTGGCTGTGAATCTATGAAATTCTGGGGAACGTCGAGTTGGGAAATTTTGTTATTTTGTTTTACTTCCCTTAATAGTTGAAGTGAAAGTGGCTGCTATGTTATCTTTGAATAGGACGATTTCCCCCCATATAGCTGATTGTTATGACCAACGTCGAGCAGAAGTATAGAATAGGAAATTTGAAATGCTATTCCGATGAACAGGTTGCAATTAATGTTTTCTGTATCTTTTTTTTTTATGTACTTAGATAACACATTTTCAGAAATTTTTATGTACTAATTGACAGTAATAAGTAACAGTGTAGGGAGGTCACAATAAAATTTTCCTGTAGTTTCAAGATAGTCTATAGTTTCAAGATAATGTTCTGTCATTCTTGGCTAGTATGAATTTCTGCACATTTCGATCTCGCAACATCCAGAACACAGTATATAAGTGTAAGGCGAACACAACACTGAAAATAAATACCAAAGAATAAATGATCCAGAGTACATTTTGGGAAAAGATCATCGTTGTTCTAAAAATTATATGCATATTATCAAGTAGCAATGTGCGATAGCAGCCACATCCAATGAAACTAACTGAATAATTGTTTAACATGTAGCATGTCAGCAGTTGCCAACGTGTCATTTTATTAATTGAACGAGAATGAATTTAAGAATTTATTGGATAATTTAGGCTTACATCAGATTTTTAATTTTTCAAAAATTAGTAAACTGCATGATGTCAAAATCAATTCAGGTATTGACAAAATTCTTCAACGAAATTTATTAGTACAGTAACCCCTCGTTATATCGCGCTTTTCGGGGGACAAGAAAAAAGCGCGATATATCCGAAAGCGCGATATAACCGAAGTCATTAAAAATAGTTTTATATCCAACATGCAAGTAAATTATACGTGCACATACACAAAAGTCATTTATGAACATTAGATATTTTTTTCAGTCAAAAGTAACAAAAAAATATAACTTACCGCAGTTGTTGTTACAATGTGCAAGTCTTAAAGAATATGTATACAGACATAAAATTGCAAATCCTAATTCGTTCAACCAAGAACAAATCTTTTCTACACTAAAAGGCAGTCAGAGAAGGGACGTGTGTTTTCTTGACACTTACGAGATGCGTTTCACTCATTGCAATACAAAAGAAAGTGTTCAGTAGTTTCCAAACTGTCTCTGTAGTATGCAAGTTTGGGTGGCAGGAATTTTCTGCTTCTTTTTAGCGAATTCAGAAGAATAGAAGAGCCTTCGTTTTGTTCATTGATGACAAAATAAATGAGAAAGCGACCTTTTCTGAGCACCTTACATATTTTCTCAAAAATGGTTTCGAACTAATTTTTTTTGGGGGAAGACAAAAGAAAAGAGCGATATATCCGAATGAGCGATATAACGAGGCGCGATATAACGAGGGGCTACTGCATTTTAAAATTTCCTAAACAAAGATCGAGCCTAAAACGCATTTTCGAGACGATGCTCAGTGAAAAACACTAAAAAAAAGGAAATATTCCTAAAAATATTAATATTCTCTCTAAAACAAACACATTGTTTTAATGCTTAAAAACAAACAGTAGTTGTTGTTGTTGTTGATATTTTTCCAACTTTTCTTCATGAGTTTTTGTCACGGTATTAATAGCAGGTCACCAGAAGATTGATTTGTAGAAGTCACGATATTCCACAGGAATGTATTGTTCTCGATGTTCTAAGTCCTCCATCTACAGAATATTAATTCGGAATTTCAAAAATTAGCACTGATATCCAAAGACTTCAGATTATTCCAAACCAATGAGTTCTCGTCTGCGAAAAGAAAATCACTCTTGAAGGAACTTATCGCAGAAGATGAGACCTCTTCTAACTGACTGCAGTTTCACACCTGTATTTTGAACCAACAAGAAATCCAAGTATGAGTGGTTATATGATAAAACTACCCATTTAAAAACATATAACGAAAAGGGGCTTTATATGCGCCCTTGTACCTATAGATAAAGTTAGAAAACAGAAGAAATGCGAGTATTAGTATTAAAAAATTAGTAAAACTGGTAAAATTTATTTTCTGCGAAACAAGCAAAAAAACAGTTAGATACAGTCCTTTTTTAAGAGCACTAAGTTGGAAAACATCTGCCAATATACCAGTCAAAGGTAAAAGGAAATACTAGCTGAGTTTTAAATTGAGTTGAATTTCTAGAAACCTTTGTCGCCCTTCCCATTCGATTCAGCTTTGGGGGGTTTTGAAAAAAATCAAATAAATACATACTCAGCAGTATTATCAGATGACAATTCCATTAAAAAAATATCCCAATTGCATCCTTTTAAATCACTTCTTTGATACGTCATTGTATGTTGACCAAGCAGGGATAGCTGGTCCCAAGACATAAAAGAAAAACTATTTGATTGTGCAAAACTTTATATGCTTAAAATCTATATGATATAAATTGCTAAAAATATGAATAAAAACTAATTGTGCTGTTTTTTTAATTCACATTATTTACACCCAAAGTAACATTTAGAGAGGAAATGTATTGCAGAGGGAGCAAACTAAACGTTACTATTAAAAGCAAAAAATGATATTTTCTGCACTACTGTTTTCCCTTAGGACTAGCCTCATTTTCAGGACCTAATGAAACGGTTTAGAACTGAAATCGATAGAGAAAAATAAAATTGATAGTTTAGAACAACTAAACATTTTCAGTTTTCCTTCTTAAAGTTTTTTTTTTTTATTATTATTATTGTTGTTGGATACATAGTTAGTGGTTTACTCTAATTCTAGTGAAGTTTTGATTTTGATTGTATAATTTTTAGATTTCCAGTACTCCTTTATTTACCCCCAAATTAAAAAAAAAATGCCCACGATTCAGAGTAAATGAACAACTAGATAGATTAAACTGAAAGAAAGAAGATTTATTTTTTTGTTCGTTAATATTTTGCTCAATTTACGTTTGAGATTTGTACTGATAATAATTCATGTTCATCAGTAATAATCTTCTACCGGAAACCCTGTTGTAATCTTCAAAACAAGGATGTCAATTAAGAACCCCTTTTCCGCACAAATGAAACAATTCCGAAATTAGACTGGAATAGAGCTGCCGTTCTATACTATTGAAATTTAAACTACAAATCTTCAGGCACCAAGCAGTCTGCTACTCAAATCTACTCTACTTTAAAAATAAACACCTAAATATTATTTCCCCAGGGTACAAATTATTTCTGCTAATTACAGAAGTGTGTTTAACGATTTAAATTACATAAAATCATAGCAAGATTCTTTTTCTTTAAAACTATACCATGCGATTTCATATCTGTAAATGTAATATTGAAAAGATGTGTGATTGTAATTGTGCGTAAATTCAAAACAAATTTACCAACATTAAAAAACTTTCGAAGCTTTAAAACATCTTTCGAATCTTTAAAATATGTCCTTAAAATTCAAAGAACGTTATCCAACTTCCGAAAATAGGTTCGACAAGCGAAAAGTCAGTTTAAAACTTTAGCAAAAATTCAGTAAAATACCGAAAAGTAAATATTTCTATGTTTGAAAACTGATTTCCGTTAGATATTTTCGTACCGAAAAAAATAGTTGGTGCTGAAACCTAAAAAAAAAAGCATGTAATCATATTGATTTATATAATAACAAAATCTTTTGTAAAAATCATTTTTCTTCTTTACGGTAGTAACAAGTGCTTTAACAAAGTAGCTAATTTTATTACCACAGTACTTTTTAAGTAAAAAATTGCTTTTCACAACTTTTTCACCTTTGTTCGCACAGACATTTCCATTCTTCCATATCGATGTATATCCCATTTAGTAAATAAAATTTTACCCTAAAACTTTGCTGCTATGAATTGTAAAAGAAAATAAAAAGCAATTAAAACTGAAAATGTAGAGAATCCTAATGGCAACTTCCCTAATCATGTTGTCATTTGCGTCAAATAGTTAAAATATGCTCGAATTTTTTGCTGCTTTGCCACACACATAAAAAGTACTGGGTGCAAATCCATCTCGATCGAATTCCTTAAAACAATCACAACAACAACAATGCAATTCGCCTTTTGGCACAACATACCGATGCCGTCGATAAGGCCGCATATCTCCAAACAGAAGCATGACTTCGACTTGGTCGCAGCACCAGATCGTGTCTTCAGACTATATCTACCACGAATCTTCACTGATGACAAAGACTCCGTGGAAAGTTGATCCGTCGGATTTAGATGTTTAACTCAGAAGTGAAGCAAAAAATTCCTGGTGAAGAAACTATAAGCACGTTATGGTCTGGGTTCAGCTTCCTTTTTGGTTGTCATCGACGGTGAAGATTCCCCAGGATGGTCCACGACCGGATTTGGGAAATTAGGTTTGCCCGATTGGAGACGTTCGCTGATGGCAGGGGCGTTGATAAAAAGGTGAATGCTTGATGGATAACTGTGCTCCGTGAGGAAGTAAAGAGAGGATTAGATAGATACCAGGTGAAAACATAAGATTGATAACTTATTTTCCCACGGAACTATTTGTACCCATCTCGTTAAGTGTAGATCTAAAATAAAAGAGTTCTTCAATGAAGAAGATAGCATTTTCTTTGCTTAAACATCATGTAACTTATCTGTACAGCAACTTAGTTTATCAATATTAACATTTTTCGGTAAATCTGAAGATTTTTTTTCTTTTGCAGCGTGGAAACTGACTTATTAAAAGCTGAATCAAAATGTGCTTCTCCTGTTTTATTTTATGATATGAATGTATAGTAACCTACTTTGTTGATATCACTACTTCTGAGTAAATTATGAAATTCATTGTTACTTTCATCAAACGCAGAAAAAAAAACGTTTTATAATTTTCTATTTTAGAGTTCAGTAGCGCCCCACTCCCCTACAAGGCTAGAGGATTCAATACCTGCAATCACTCGTTATTATAAGACTAAATCAAATCGTTGATTGAAAAATAAATAATTAAGTAAATTTAATAGTTTCTCAATCAAACGTAAAGTTTCATTAAAATTCTCACGGAGCAAATTCAATTAGAAATGATCCAATGCTTTTAGAAATTAATTCGCTTTTGATTTTCGAAAAGCTCTTTTTTAGTCTACTTTCCCGTTAAAAATAAAAGAAAGACGAAAAAAGTATTAAAAGTAGCTTAATAAATCTAAAAAATATCGCCAAGTCAAAAAATATCGCCAAGTCCCAAAAATATCGCCAAGTTAAAAAAATATCACCAAGTCCAAAAAATATGACCAAGTTAAAAAAATAAAAAGGTGAAATGAATATCGAAAAATTAAAAATTTGAAAGTTGGGTATTGAGATGGGGAATTTGTGTGTCGGTCTATCGGTCGGACGGTCGGTCTGTCTGTCCCCCCCCCTAATAACTTTTGAATGAACATTCCGATTTAGAAAAACTTTTTTTTTGTTGGGAAGATCTCGGCGAGTACAGCTCATTCCCATATTTGATTTTTCGATTTGAACAATTTTTGGTTCAACTTTGAACCGTTTAAACAACCTGTCCCGCGATGCTAACTTTTGAGTGAACAGTCCGATTTGAACAAACTTTTTTTGTTCGAAAGATCTTATCAAGGATACTTCATTCCCGTATTTACATTTCCGATTTGAACAATTTTTCGTTCAACATTGAACCGCTCAAGCAAGCTGTCACCCCTAATAACTTTTGAGTGAACAGTCCGATTTAAATAAACTTTTTTTTTTTTTTCGAAGGATTTCAGCAAGGATACTTCATTACCGTATTTAAATTTTCAATTTGAACATTTTTTCGTTCAGCATTGAACCGTTCAAGCAACCTTTCCCCACCTAATAACTTCTGAGTGAACCATCCGAATGGAATAAACTTTTTTTTTTGCTGGAAAGATCTCGGCGAGTACAGCTCATTTCCATATTTGATTTTTTGATTTGAACAATTTTTGGTTCAACTTGGAACCGTTCAAACAACCTGTGCCGCGATGCTAACTTTTGAGTGAACAGTCCTATTTGAACAAACTTTTTTTTGTTCGAAAGATCTTATCAAGGATACTTCATTCCCGTATTTACATTTCGGATTTGAACAATTTTTCATTCAACATTGAACCGCTCAAGCAAGCTGTCACCCCTAATAACTTTTGAGTGAACAGTCCGATTTAAATAAACTTTTTTTTTTTTTTTGTTCGAAGGATTTCAGCAAGGATACTTCATTACCGTATTTAAATTTTTAATTTGAACATTTTTTCGTTCAGCATTGAACCGTTCAAGCAACCTTTCCCCACCTAATAACTTCTGAGTGAACCATCCGAATGGAATAAACTTTTTTTTTTTTGCTGGAAAGATCTCGGCGAGTACAGCTCATTCCCATATTTGATTTTTTGATTTGAACAATTTTTGGTTCAACTTGGAACCGTTCAAACAACCTGTGCCGCGATGCTAACTTTTGAGTGAACAGTCCTATTTGAACAAACTTTTTTTTGTTCGAAAGATCTTATCAAGGATACTTCATTCCCGTATTTACATTTCGGATTTGAACAATTTTTCATTCAACATTGAACCGCTCAAGCAAGCTGTCACCCCTAATAACTTTCGAGTGAACAGTCCGATTTAAATAAACTTTTTTTTTTGTTCGAAGGATCTCAGTAAGGATACATCATTACCGTATTTAAATTTTCAATTTGAACATGTTTTCGTTCAACATTAAACCATTCAAGCAACCTTTCCCCACCTAATAACTTTTGAGTGAACCATTCGAATGGAATAAACTTTTTTTGTTTGAAAGATCTCGGAGAGACTCATTCCCATACTTCGCTTTTTGATTTGAACCATTTTTCGTTCAATATTGAACCGTTCAGAAAAGAAATTAACATTAGCGCCTACGGGGAACTAAAGTTGAATGTTGATCCTGAACTTAAAGTCGGATTTCCTTCAAACTAACTTTGTAAGAAAATGGTTTTGATAAATAATGTTTATAAAGTACTTTTCTGAATAATCTGTGCGGACTCTGATTTCCGACTCCGACTCTGCAAACATAGCGGAAATGCAGGATCAGAAAAAAAAAATGACTGACTGTGCAGGCGATTTTTTATTTATTTATTCATTTGTTTTATTTTATTTATTTATTATTATTATTATTATTTTTGGCAGACGATTTTTTTTTGTAACAAAGATATTTCATTCACGAGGACATTTTTTTCTTTATTTATATTTAACAACTGGCAACGGATTAAAAGTGAAATTCGAGACATTTTATCAACGGACGAGTTTTTTTTTTTTTTTCCTTTTTTTTTCCTTCTTTGATAAAATGTGTTTTGATGTACTTTGTACGTTTAATTATTTTTTTTGAAAACAATTGAGGAATTTTTCTACGGAAGAACTGTAACAGTTACATTCTTTAAAAGGTGTGACAAAACTTTATTTATTCATTTACTTACTTTTTATGTGTCTATTTCATCTGATGAGAGAGGTATATTTTGCTTTTAGAAATCAACTTTAAGTGCTAAAAAGGTATGTTTGACATAATTTTGAGTCTCAGATAGTCAAGAGAATAATGATCAGATGCTAGAATGCCAATGTCGATGTACGGGAAAGTAGGCTCGTCTAGTTCTTGACAGAACTTCTTGTTTTTATTCAAGTCTTATCATGTTCATAGTGCCTTACACTATAAATTCTATTAAATTGTTATTGTCCAGAGAAGTTTGACCTACAGAAGCAAATATTTCTGGAGAGAAAAAAAAGCATACCATTTCAGACCACTTTTGTGTGTTTGTGTGACGGAATGAAAAAATAATAAATATTGAACTGATACATAAGTTGATGAATTGTGAATCATAATTTACAAACACAATTTATTGTGCAACTGCACAGTGAAATGTATTAATTTTTATTGTATGCTTATTCCAAACAATTTTCCCCTTTCATTATAAAAGCAAAGATATCCACATTGTTTTTATCTTTCAAACTGATATTACGTTTAATACAAAATATTTGTCTTTAAATACCTAACAACTTTTGTTCAAAAGCAGATTATTAAAAATTTTACTACATAATCAGATGTATGTATCGATTTTTTGGAATTTAAGCTTCAGAAATGGAACTGAATATATGTTCGATGATATTAGGAAAAGGGAATTGGGCTCTCTCCCGGAAAAAATTTCGGAATTGAAACTTCGAAAAAGGCAGTTCTTTTCCGTCTATGATTAGGGAGGGGGTAATCAATGTAATTCACCACGGGAATTTTGAAATAGGAGCTCCAAAAATACAATTTTAAATGATATTTTTTAATATTAAGGAGAGGGGAGACGTTGGGGATTTCCCACGGAAATGTTTCGAAATTTAAGTGCTATAAATACCATTGCTGGTCACCTTTAGTAAACTTAGGAGAATAAATGGGATTTTTAAACGTATGCCAAGTCTTTTTTTTTTTTGAAACTGCCTTTCCATAAATGCAATTTCAAACAATCTTCGATGATGGGAGGTAAAGGAGGTTCGGGGGTTTTCCCGCGGCAAGTTTTGAAATTTCAGCCTCAAATAGATTATTTTATGCTATATCTTTGATAACGTTAGAGGAAGAAAAAGAATTCGGAACAGGATTTGTTTTCGAAATTGAAACTGTGGAAACTCAATTTCAGACCGCCATTTATAGGGATGTTAGAGAGAGATGAGGTTAGGAGGCTTTCCAAACGAAACTTTTCGAAATGAAAATCCAAATATCACATTTATAGGCTGTATTTAATGCCGTTTGGGGTAGGAATGATCCTTGGAGCTCCCCCGTGGAAATACTTTGAAATTAGATGTCCTAAAAGTGCGATTGTGAGCCACTTTTGATGACGTTAGGGGTAGGACGGAGTTCGAGCGAACTCTGCTTCAGAAACTTTGACCTACATAAGCGCAAAATTCAAAGGATCATTGTTGACTTTATAGAAAAGGGACTTTCAGAATTTCTCCCCAAAACTGCTCCTCTTTTAAAGATAATGCGGTAAAGTTAATTTGCAATTTTAAAGATGGGTCATTAGTTACAAAAAAGTTGGACATTGCCTCAAACAGGCTACAGCCCTATCACTTATTATCTTGATACAAGCTTCCGAGATTTTAGGAGTTTCCTTTAGTTTAATATAAAAATAAAATATATTTTCAAAAACATTTCTGAGCTGCTACAAGTTGTGTGGATGCTGATTTCTTATTGTTGCGAAATACTTTTTTTTAATTTACTATTGAAAAAATATACTTAGTTTTTTTATTAAGTGTTTCATCTTCAACTCTGTTACTGCCCGTGCAAATTAACTGAGCCCTAAATTATGGCAAAATGCTGTCGCTGGATGCTGTAGCATTGCGGGAAAATAGGCTGTTGAGTTCTGCCTTAGCTGTCGCCGCATTCACTGCAGGACATTTATAGTAAACCAGGAGTGTGCAAAGCTATAGCTACAAGCATATCTCAGTTTTCTTGAAAAGTTTCTGATTTATTTTTTTGAACCGTGACTTTTTTTATTGGGACGGTTTTTGAGTTATTCTGAAATACTCTAGGTTAATTTGAGGAAATTTACTGACGTTCAGCAGAAAAAGTTCACGTTCTTTTTTTTTTCTAAATATATTATTTTCAGAAATCAGACACAACAGTTGCCCATTATTTCTCAGGAAAGCTTATAGAAAAAGTTTTAGTGCAAAAAAAGAAAAAAATCTTTTGATTTTTATCATTTTAAAGTTATTTTTTATAATAAACAAACTTTCAACGTGGATAAACTCAAACTTCCTGACCATGAGTAGTATTAGAAGGGGTAATCTAAGAATATAAAATCTTGTCGTTCAGCTTCGAACCTAAATAAATTTGTAATAAATTGATGAATTTGTTGAGAAAAAATCGTTTATGTCCTTCTGGTTATTTTCTTTACTTATAGTTTTACTCTAAAAATATATTCAATTTATTACCAAAAATATTTAAAATTCTTATTTTCAGCTCTTACTTATCCCAACTTTAGGAGTTCGTGAGTGAACTGGTGCAACTATATCACCGTTTCAATTAGCTTAGGTATGTCAGTGAAGATGCAGCGTTAAATTAAAAACACAATTACTTTATTTGATATTTTTTGCTGCAAATAAAAATTAACTTTTCAGTTGGAGAAGAAATTCCCGAAATAATACGCATATATAAAATTGCCTTAAAAATTTATACATCACTTCCCGCTTTCAGTTGGTTTTTTCGATTCAATAACGTTGCAGTGTTTTATATTTTCCACAGAAGAAAATCTGAAACTGATTTTATTTTGGCTGTCGCTGTCACTGATTTTATCAAAAAGCTTTTTTTTTATCTTAAATTTTTCATATTACAGACTTTTTTGTTTACTGAAAACGACTTAAAAGCAAAATAATGTTCTTGCGAATTGATGAAAATTTATGGAATGTTGAAAAATATTGACGAAAATTTGCTCATACTTTATTTATTTCACTCTTATTTTGCACATATGGGTTTGAAGTTTCACAAATGAGGTTTTTTCTCTTTAAACTCATTTATATAATTTAGTTCTGCTATGCTTTTCACTTACAAAAAAAAGGACAGCTTGAGTGTAAAATGCTTCTATTTGAAAAACATTTTGGCAATATGTTTTTATTTAACAAGCATTTTGCTAATCATCGTAAAGAACATTGCAAAAAATTAATGTTGTTTTTACAGTATAATTCAGCTACAATATTAAGCTTTATAGCTTTTATAGTAACAAATTGTAAAAATTGCTAATTTTACAGTAATGAGCTATAAAATTTCCGCTTTTACAGTACTAAACAGGAAAATTGCTAATTTTACAGTCATAGCTTTCACAGTACTAAACAGTTAAATTGCTAATTTTACAGTCATAAACTGTCAAATTGCTAATTTAATAGTTTATTACCGTGCATTTTACAGTTTAAACTGGAAACTCTGCTGCCAGTATTATACTGTTGTTTTTACAGTATAATGCAGCTAAATTTTAAGGCAATAAACTGTAAAATTTCTAACTTTACAGTAAGAAATTGTAAAATTGCTAGTTTTACAGTTTATTACTGTGCTGTAGTTTTAAATTGGAACCTCGGCTGCCAGTATTATACACTGTTAAAATTTTTCCTGAAATTTTACGGTAAAAGTTACTGGCATCCATGTTGCCGTAACTTTTACCGTAAAATATTTTTTACTGTAACATTTTACTGTAACATCCATGTTGCCGTAACTTTTACCGTAAAATATTTTTTACTGTAAAATTTTACGGTAGAGATAACGAGAGTTAAAAATTTGCGATATACGAACGACAAGGGTCGAACCCGGGACCCAATTTTTTAGCACTGTTTTACTATCCACGGTACCAGATCAGACACACCATGAGAGCAGAAATAGGGTATCATCTGCATCTCACCGTAAGTCACAAGGTGATCATTTGGCGCTGCAATCGCGTTTTTTATCGGTACAATTTACTGTAAAAATTGTCTGTACTGTAAACGCTACATTTTACAGTAACATTTTCCATAAAAGCTTCCTGAATTTTTAACAGTGTACTGTAAAAACAACAGTTTATTTTTTGCTGTGAAGCTGTTTTACCTGTAATTCTTGAGAAATGCAGAAATGTATCATTGTATTGTATTCAATTTTCTTCTAAAAGCTGTCACCCAGAAAAGCGTGACAAAGTTGACAAATAAGCTCTAATGAATTAAATGTGGGGGCAAAACCGTGATGATTGATGTCGAATGTCAAGTAAGATATATTATAGAGCGGAAGTATTCTGAACGGGGGAGAGCACAGATAATTGGCGAGTGAAATCCGAACCGTGTTAAATGAAGCTGTCTCACACTGAATTTAAATGAAGTTTTGATGAACAAAATTTCATTACATAAATGTGATGGCATTGGGCGAAGATTGCGAGCAAAAGTACGATAGTTTCTTAGAGAAAAGTATCAAGTTAAATCTTTTAGTAAAAAAAAACGTCAACTTATGCCAGTTACGTTTGTTGCCCAGAATTTAGAACTATATCAAAACAATATATATTTCAATATATAGTTTAAATTCATAATAAGATAAAAAGAAATTACTAAATAAATGAAAATTATTATTTTTGATGAAAAAATATTAGTCATTGCTGGATATTAATCCCGATTCAGATAATACATGAAAAAACAATTTCTTCTTTAAAATCCTCATGCAACTTTACAGCAAATTTCTGCCCTCCTGATAATTTATTTAGATTCAAATGTATGTTTATAAGATCTTCCTTTTCTTTCTGTTCATTTTTTTTTCAGTTCGTATGCAGTAAAAATTTTTCCCTCCACACATGGAATATCTAAGGGAAACATTATTCCTTATACACTTACTTAAACTGTTTTAATTTGCGAAAGCGTCTTTTAGAGTTTTGCTACTTTTTAAAATCAATATACAAGGACAGAGATATTTTTAATGCCCTGCAAGCGTACTTCACACTTTGAAAATTGAAAATGCGTCTCAAAATTTTTACTAAGATCATTTTTAGATTTATTTTTAAACTTTAATTTCTTGGAAGAGAAGGAAGAGGGAGAGCAATAATTTTTTTTATAATAATACAGTTGATTTTCTTTTTTAATTCAAAATATCTGATATTCTAAATGTTAAAATTTAAAAAATCCCCCCATTGCTTCCTTTCCTTCCATCTTCCGTTTCTTCCTTACAAAGTAACTTTGTTAATGAAACTGATTACTATTATAGTTCTCACTGTTGTCGTATATTTCAGTCCGTAAGGAGGTATTTCATACCTCTAAGTAAGATAAAGGAGCAATATATCTGTATAAATGATCTCTCTCTCTCTGCTGAACTTTTGCTAAGCTTTGAATAATTGTTCTCTTAATCTACGTATATTTTTTTTTACTTTATTTTCCCCTCCTCATTTAATGATTTTCGGTCCGTTTTTCCTACCCACATTTCAGTTCATTCATTTTCTCGCTGACGTACTGAAAAATAAATAAATAAATAAAAGTGCAATTTAACTTTAAAAACTTTTCCATTTACTAATATTCATTGTTGTAATTTATTGAAGTACAACGCGACTAAGTCAGAATAATAAGCTTTATAAAGTTAAATGGTGTTACACAAATGTGTTCTTTTGGTTTATACGTCAGTTATTTTTGTACCTAAAAAATAAATTCATTAGGAATTTGACATTCCCTTATGCATTATATTTTTTACAGTGGATTTTTGAAGTGGTAAGGAACTTCTCAACAGCTTTTAACTCATGCTTTTACTCTATTCGAAGGACCTGAAATGGTTTTTACCTTGAAAAATCTTATTGTTGCTCTTCCAAAGAAGATCGAAAGTTTAACTTAGGGGGATTTAATTGCATTTTATTTTTCTTAGTTTATTTTGTTTATTATTTTAATTTATCTGTTATATTTCCTGAGTATTACTTTGATTTTTTCCTCAGCAGTGAAAGGGTTATTTTTTCTATAATTTCGAAGAATAAATTAAAACGATTTTTTGAAATTTTAACAAAACCCTTCAACTCTCATTTATTTTCTACAAAATCTTTGCATGCGTCAATTTTCATGCAAACCTAGCAGAATGCAAAAAAAAAAAAAAAATCACTCGAAATTCAGTTATTTTCGAAATTTTTTTAATTACAGCCCTCTAAAAGATTTACTGAAATGTTAATTATTGTACACATAAATAATGGTCATTTTCCTTCTAATTATTTCGACGCACTATTAAGAACCATTTTCTAACATTAAGTCTTCGATTATTAATTAACGCATAAAAACAATTTACAAACGAACCGTAATTACATCTCTTTTCCCTGTAGCTGTTTGTTTCAGAGCCGAAATCACTTCCCACTTTCACCCGCTATCGAAATCCGGTCAAATGTTGCGAGTGCATTGCGAGAGGATCATTTAAATGAGGGTATTAATGGGAGACACTTGATTGCCTTCAAATGGCTCGGCAAAAGGCTAAATAATACAAAAGCGAAAAAAAATCTGAATAATAACCTTGATGCAATCATTAATCATAATTACTACTGTTTCTCTTTGGCTCCGTGTGTATTTAATGCCCCAGGTACCCGTTATGATGCACGCAAAAAAATCTGCATCTACTCATAGTTGTGTCTGTGGTACTTGTTTAGACAGTTCTCTGTTGGACATTGAGTGAAAAAAAAGCAAAAAAGCTCCAAATTGAGTAAAAGAAACTAACACATTCTAGCAGTTTTTGCACCAATAACGTGACAAGCAATGGCATTGATTTTGTATTGGATTGAAAGGGGACACACCTTTCTAACATTTTCGAAACCATGGACGAAGAAGTTCTCAAAGGAATCTATTCTACTAAAATAATTGTATTAGGCTTGATGAATCGTATTAGGTCGACAAGACTTTTCCACATTGGCATTGACAACTTGGCATAAAGTTACCTAATAATCACTTTAAAATCCGTATTCAACTGCATAAAGTTATATAAATGTCACAGAATTACATGCAGATTTCTGCTTCATTTATGTGTGGCCACCATACGAAATCATCGAAAAAATAATGTGTCACAGAAATATAAGCTGATTTTTGTTGCATTTCTGCACTGCCGAACATCCATCAAAAAACGGCATAAGTGTGGTGTGAAGCCCAAGTCATTGCAAATTATGTTTAGCTCGAAAAATCATCAATATAAATTTAGATCTCTTTCTTACTTCCTTTTGTCTAGTGTACTAGAATACAAAGTACAATAATTCAGTCGTAATGGCGAGTCAATGCCAAACCTAAAATAGTGCTACAGTAGGGTCGTTCACAAGTATGGTAAAAAAAAAAGTTTTGTCCTAGAGGTCACGGCGGTGGCTCATTTTTTTAACTTTATCCACCCTATTATACTGCCAAAATTTCAACCTCCTACTTAAATAAAAAGACGGTGCTCAAAGCTCACATAGTTCTCTAGTTTTTGTCAATTTCAAGCGTTTTTCGGTTAAGCGGCAAAAAAAAAAAAAAAAAAATCCGGGTGTTTTCCTATCATTCTTGCTGATTCTAATGTTCAATGATCCCCTGAATCCTAATATGGCCACCCTTTTCCCCCATTGCCTCCCACTTTTTGAAAATAGCGGTCCCCTCCCCTCCCATTTTCATTAGATTTCGACAATTTCATAGATATTATTTGGAGGGGAAGGAAGCATTATATTTACCATTAACTTTCTTCTATAGGGCTAGAGAAGTGAAAAGTTCAAAATCATAAACACTTTTTGAAAGTAGGGAGACTCATGGGGGTATTTTCCCCTTCCCTCCGTAAAATCTTTAACATATCATCAACAACTCATTTTTTCCAGCTTCAAAATTTTGCTTATTTTTTTGTGCAACACAGTAATATCGGACTGCCTTCTATGACTCCCATGTCCAAAAAATTTTTCAAGCTGTATTTTTTTTTTTTTTTTAAAACCTTGGAAAAATCGCATATTACATATGAGTTGCACCGCAGATTTCCTTCTATAAAGAACCTTTCAGTATTATTTATATTCATTCTAGTTGTGTTCGAGCGATTACCGTGAATGGGGAAATGGAGATCATATTTGAATTCAGTGGAGCATTTTACATAAGAAACAGCGAGAAAAATGTCAGATACATTTGTTCATTTTGTATCGAGCAGTGTTGTTATGCTGAAATTTGCTAGAAGTTTTTAATTAAAGGCAAAATATTTAAACTTCTTGCTATGCAATTCAACTTTCTATGTATATTTATATATAGATTTTTTTTTTTTCGAGAGAGAGAGAGAGAGACTTTTAGTGTTGAATATTTTATTGTCTCAGCAAGGATAAGTACTCAATTTTCTTCAACAGCAGGTAAAAAAATACTGCTTATTGTTATCATTATTGAAAAAAAAATCTTGAATTATTTGAACATTTTCCTCAGCAACGTTATTCACCATTATTTATTTATTTTAATTTGTTCTTTTAATTATGTGATTGATATTATATTTGCATTCGTTGGGGCGTAGGACGAAGAATGTTAGAAAATAATCCCTAATATTCATGTTTGAAAAAAATCCAATTGTTCTGTACTACACTAACTAAATTTCACATCTTTATTTTTATAATAACTTGCTTTTCTTTCAACTAGAATTTGATACAAAACTACGTCAAACTAATTAATTCACCAGAAAGGTGTCACAAGTACGTTAATAAAACTGTCCTAGTTGTTATTTCAATTTCCCGGTCGTTCATATCTTATAAGGTTTTTTCCAAGTTTAGATATTCCCAGAAGTTTTAATAGCAAATGGAGCATCTATTAAAGTTCAATCTATTTGTTTTACTGCACAAAAATGTGCTAAAACTGTAGGGAGTGTTGTGCCTAGGTTTTTCTCTCATGATTAGATTATATGAAAAATCTTTTTCTTATATAGAAACATACATATTTTGAGGCATTGTAAGAGATTGGATTTTCTCATATAGCCTCCCTAATTGACTAATAATAACTCAATTATCTCTTTATAATCAGCAAGAGTGATCATAGATTTATCTATAAAGTTATAAAAAGCTTACAGTTGAAGTTTCATACTTGTTAAAGTATTTTTTAAGTTCTATGTGCAACATTTTCTTTTCTTTTTTTTTTTTTGTTTAATTCTTTGCCAAACATTTTTTTCTCTTTAAAGTTATTAAAAAGAATAGAACTTGTGAGGAATATGATGGCCAAAGTAAGCATGAAGTAAATATCTTTGCCTAAATTTCAGATCAGTTCTATGCCAGACTAGCTACAATAGTTTATTTTGTGCAATTAGTTTGTATAATTTAATTCATTCTTCTTGTGATACTGTTAGCAATATTAGTTTTAAACTTTAAATCTTGCAATTTTCTTCTCTGCATCCCACTACTTTAAAAATATAATAAACATTTTGCATATCTCTTCCACAACTCTACTTTAGAAAGCGTAAGTTTTGAAAATCATAGCACAACATGTAGACGAGTAGTACTGCAATCTACATTGTATGCTGCGATCTACTAAATAATCGATTGTATCAAAGGTATTGCTATATGTATTCAAACGATTAAGAAACTTTCCAATTGTTTGAACTAATATTTATGAGTTGGAAAATGAGAATAATTGAAAAAAAATCTCTTCCAATAAAATGGTCTCTTTAGTTAGAAAAACTCAAAAATTGTGAAAATTACGAAAAAGCGTAAAAATTAAGGGTGTTTGAGCACCATCTTCCATTAAGAGTAGGGAGCTGAAATTTTAGGGGAGTGATCTCATACATAAATGTAAAAAAAGTAGAGTGCGCCTTGGTCCGTAGCAAAAAGAAATTTTTTTTTGAACCAACCTAGTGCTACAGTATACTGATAATAAAACAATTTGCGTCCTTTTCTCTAACATTATATGAGATATCTTTCAGCATAAAAAAATTCCAGAAATACTTTAAATCAGTGGTTCTCAACGGGGGCGATATCGCCCCCTGGTGGGCGGTGGAAAGATGTTCAGGGGTGGTGAACATATTTTGGGTAAGGGGGCGTTGGGGATATTTGGAAATGTGCTTGTAAATAACATGTTTCGGGCAGGGGTGACAGGATATCTTCTGCGTTAATGTCGCCTAAAGATAGCTTTAACATTTATTTTCTTTGCTTATCTCCCGAACTCTGATCTTTCTCCTAATGTCATGAAGGATAACAGCACTTGAATTTCAAAAACGTTTTTTGAGGTTTGTGCCCTCTTCCATGGCATAACTACCTAAAATAGCCAAAAAATGTGTTTTATTGCCGAAGTAGTATCAACTCATCGGATTTTGCTTGGCCGATCATCGAACTCCTCGTAAACTGATCCCGTAACGCACGATGACATCGTTCCGATCAGTATCCGAGCACGGTTTTCGATGAGTTACTTTTCATCGGAAAGCGGTATCCTTCCGATCAACTTTCCCGATGAAAATAAGCCGAGCTATATTCCATCGGAAAATGATATCCTTCCGATCAAGTTTCCCGATGAAACGTAGCCGAGCTATATTTCATCAGAAAACTATCCTTCCGATCAAATTTCCCGACGAAAATATGCCGAGCTATATTCCATCTGAAAACGATATCCTTCCGATCAAGTTTCCCGAAGAAAATTAGCCGAGCTATATTTCATCGGAAAACTATATCCTTCCGATCAAATTTAACGATGAAAATATGCCGAGCTGTGTTCCATCGGGAAACAATATCGGTTCGATCAAATTTCCCGATGAAAATATGCCGAGCTACAGATTTCACCTGAAAGAGGTCGTAATGATCAAATTTTCCGATGAAAATGTTCCCAATCTCAAATTTTTATTAAATATGCAGTGTTGGTCTCATTAATCGTCGACTTGGTGACGTGGTGGTAGAGCGTCGGCTTTCCGCGCCGATAACCCGGGTTCGATCCTGGAGTTGGCCAGTCGGCGGAAAATCCTCGGCGCCCATGTCGTATGATTATTCGGCATGTAAAAGATCCTTTGGGGTATTCGTTTGGCTTTGAATATCCCTAGGCAAAATTAAATCCTAGTGCTCTTTCGCATCAAAAAGAGCTCAGGTGCCTCCATCTGGCAGCAACTGGGCGTCAAAATTCTCGTGGTAGTGGCATTCCGCCGATTCTGGTGCTACGTGAAAGAATGGATACTGCAGCCCCATTTGAAAGAAGAAAAAGAAAAGAAAAAAGAAAAGAAAATGATCCAAAATTCATCTCCACGGAACTACACTGCTCGTATATTGTTCCAACTCTCACCGTATTTTCACCCAAAATTGATCCTTAATTCATCGTCACGAGCTACACTGCTCGTATATTGATCTAAATCATACCATATTTTCATCCTAAATTCATCGCCACGGAACAGCACTGCTCGCGTATTGATCTAAATCACATCGTATTTTCATCCAAAATTGATCCTAAATTCATTGGCACGGGACTGCACTGCTCGTAAATTGCTCCAAATCTCATCGTATTTCGAGCAAAACTCTTCGGATTTTGCTGCTCGGATTCTGTTTGACTGATGAGACATATTGGAGCAATTCCCGATGAGAACTCATCGGAATTCGATCATCGGCCGATGAGAATTTCATCGGGTTTCGATGAATGGCCGATCATCGGCCGATGAGATTATGCTGCTAGAGGGGGATGTCCATTTGAAAATTTTGCGATGAAGGAAGAGAATCTCGAACTATTCATCTCTTTTCCAATCGTGACCAAACAGAACTTTAAATTGCGTTTTTACGAGGTTAGTTTCTAAAAATGTCTAGATGAGAGCCACCTGACTTGACAGACTCTTTTTGTGCCGTTAAAGCATCCTTCTAGCAACACCAAAGATAACTAATAATCGCATTATTCAGAGTTTTAGGGGCGAATTCAACTGAAACACTTTTCGAACGTTTTCCCCTTTTCCATCGAATACTTCGATCAAAAGCGGCCCGTTTCACTCCAACTGAAACGATTCGAACGCTTTTAACCACGTGACCCATCCGAGAGGTTGGATTCGAACGATTCTGCGATTCGATTGTTTATTTGCAGCAATGGCGGATGTTTTGGTGTTTGTTTTGGTTGTGAGAAATCATAGAAGGAAAGCGCTATGCTATTTAAAACTTGGAGGAAATCCCTTAGATTTGAATGATCGTCAATTTCAGAAAAAATTTCGTTTGAAAGACAATTTTCTTATATTATGTGACAAATTAGGAGGAGACCTGCTACCGAAAACTTCATGCTGTCCTGTACAATTTCAGGTAAGTTTATATTTTTAACATAAAATGAGTTAATGTTAAAGTTTTACTTGATAATTTTTCCGATTATTTTATATGAAATTTCAACATTCTATGTTCTGCCGATTTTATAAAGCTTTTAAATACAAGTATAATAATACATCACGCATGACTTATCATTGCGATCAGGATTCCCATTAGAGAAAAAAAAGGCGAGAAAATTTCTTCCTTTGCTAAAATTAGAGTGAAATTTTCAAAAAATGAGAGAATTTTTCAAAAAATTTGAATTCCACTGGAGATTACTTTGATTCAATTTAACAAGCGTAAAAAAATCGCGAGAAAGTCCCGCATCAAATGTTCTTTTTTGTGTGAGATTTCTTTTAAAAGCGATTCTTGCGGTCTCATACTCTAACGGAAACCCTGATTGTTATGCCTTGCTTAATTTTAATGGTTAAGGTCAAACACTTTTTATATATATTAATTTAAATGTCTACATGGTAAAAAAAAAAAAAAGAAAAGAAAAAAATCCAAAGTGCTCTCTGGCTTTTTATTTTTTTTTTTAACTCCTTCACATTTGTCATTAAAACATTTTATCCATGTCTGCATCCATGTCAAAGCAAACTTAAAATTAGGCTTTTAGAATAAAAATGAAAGCATTTAATAAGTTTTAAAAAAGTTAGAAAAGTTTCTGAGAAAACTTTATTTTGTTAACCTTTTTTCCACTAACTTTTGAGTGATATACAACTACTATGGATAAAGTTAATTTTAATGTGTCTCTATCTCTTTTTGTTTCTATTGTACTAAGCAATTTATTTCATATTTAAGGTACTGTTGACTTAGCGTTTTCTGGGAACCGAGTCTTTCCAAAGTTCGTTGAAAATGTCAGACAACGGTGTCCAGGAGTATCAAACAGGTAACAGATGATGTGCACTTCCTTATAACTGCCGAGGAGAAAAGACGTACAAGATTTGGATTCTTCCAAAACTACCAGTTTCCCATAATAATTGGAGCGGTTGACGAAACGCACATTAGAATGCAGAAGCCGTTCACAGACGATTTTTGGTGTACTTGAACTGGAAGAGCAAATTTACTACAAATGTGCAACTGGTAAGCAGAAACAAGTAACGTGTTATCTATTTGCATAAAAGTGTGGGGGTTAACCTCATAAATTGTTAATTTGAAGGGTCAGTAAAACAAAGCATACTATATGTATAGTCTTAATTTTCGTTATCTATATTTTATTTTAATTTACTACTGTGTTATTTTCAGAATTGTACGTAATCAGGTCCCCCTTTTCAATGATACAGTACATGCTCTTTAGAATGATCATTCATTACTTCAACCTTGCCACTATAGCGACTAATGCTTGAAGTCCCATTTGCTATTCGATAGATGCAATGTTACTTAAACCTTTTAGCTGAACCACTCGTTCTAACATAACACCCAAAAAGGATACACCATTTTTGTAGTTCTCAAGACTATTTTTGCAAGAACTGAAATTTATCAATTTTATGCTTCTAAAGCTAAAGTATATTTAGTGGTGTACCAAGTACTCGGTAAATACTCGGCCAAGTTACAGAGTACTCGGTACTTGGCTAAATTTTGATCAGGTACTGGGCTAATGCCGAATAGTTGTAAACATTGAATATTTTTCATGACAACGAAATTTTGAGAAGTTTGCAATTGATTACAACTTCTATGTATAAGTTTTTAAAAAATCTCTACGTATAAAACTAATGCATGGTAAAAGTTAGCTATTACCTATGTCCTTTCTATGTTGCAAATTCATGCATGTGCTGTTTGTGTGTAACTATCTTTTCCATGTCACATATTAGTGCGTTAAATTCACCTTTGGCCAGGAGCTGTTCCATGCGATCCCTAAGATGAATTTTCTTAGACTGATGAAAAGAAATATTTAAATTATATCCTGATTTATTTAGAATCATTTGAAAACTTAAGATTACGCATTTTTTAAAGTCTCGTTTTGTAGATTCAAGTTAAAAAATGCTATGAAAATATTTTGATAATCAAAGTCACTGTATTTTAAACTGTGGTGCAACAAGTGTCATACTGAGTACTCAGTACTCGGCCAAAGTGCTACTCGGTACGTCTCTATATATTTGCATTGAAAAGAGTTATAAAATAAATGCTTTAAAAGGAAATAAAAGTGAAATACTTTTACTGTATCAAACTGAAAGGAAATTTTAATGTTCTTTTTAAGAAAAAACAAAGAAAGAATCGAAGTGTTTGCTAACCATACCCTTTAATTAAAAAAATTAATTTATGTCATTTATTTTCAGTACAGTTTGTTTAAAACTGTATTACTTTAAACTTAATGTGTAATTCATGTGTATTATTGTAACT
>JAXGGA010001104.1:65000-169268 GCA_038373865.1 Uloborus plumipes
ACTTGGTTCCAGCTCGAAGGTTGTGCTTCGCCTGCCCCTCCAGGTATACTGCTATTGGGGTCTCCACGGTGGTGCCGTTCTACCTCTGCACAAAAAGAAACCTATCACAGTTTGTGATTGAAAAAACTAATTTGAATTCAAGATGTGAAAATCTAAATTATTTATTTTTTCTTGAAACTGTCCAGAAAAGTTTCAGTTATTTTTTTGTTGATGTCGTTTTTTCAAAAATAAATTCATTCAGAAACTTCTATTCCAATGCAACATATTGTTTCAGCCACCCAAGCCCTCCCTCCTTAAAATAGCTAGGAAAATGATTTTGTTTCAAAATCCAACCAGTATGATGTTACAGAGGCTTGGCTGTTTGTTTTCTTCCCGTGACTCTGAAATGTCTGTTGAAGATGATTGACTCAATTTGATAGACTTTAATCTTTTTCAATAGTTTACTTTTTTTAATTTTTATTTCCTTTATTTTAATGGATGTAAGAATGACCCATCATTCCGTGTATGGAGCAGCGAAATTGTGTTTATTGGACTGAATGACTTGTTTTAAAAAAAAATCCACTTTCGTTCACTTTATAAAAATATTCCTCAAAAAATGTTAAAAAGAAAAATTATCAACTGATTAAAACAAAATTTTGCATAAGCATCTCATCTATGTCACAAAAGTAGTGATTATCATCTAATATCTGGAATCTGCAATAAATTTACTGCTTATAAGCTTCAACGAAAATCTTTCACATCGTCAACACGCCACAGTCTGTTTTGGTGGCGCAGAATCAAAACAAACGGGAGCTAAAGTTGCAGTTAACTTTCTTCACTCATTCAATTTTGTGATTGGCTGCCTCAAACTTCCGGTTATGCGATGACGAATCTGGCGAGTAAAGCGTTCGAATGCAACCCTGCACCTTTCGATCGAACGTCATGTTTCAAGTTGGAAGCCGAAATTCGACTGATTCTGAAAACGTTCGGAATCGCAGGAAATTCTCGATCGGTTTTGATTCGATCGAAAGCGTTTCAGTTGAATTCGCCTTTTGTTTGTGTTTATTATACTTCAATTTCAGAGAACGCTGAAAATAACTCTGACTCCCCAAGATTTTTTAAATTTAGCCTCAAAATAACTTCAATTTTGAAAAATCATTAAGACCTCTTTATCCCTAGTTAACGCTACCAAAAATTGCCTGAAATTGTGTCAATTTTAAATGTTTCAACTGGGGCGGAATCTGAACCCAAGTCTCAATACCATGAAACCTAAGATTAAAGAAACTGAATTTTTAAGAATTCGTTTTCCAATTTTATTTCGGGGGATGGCTCCAATATCTCACCGCCATCTTTACTCTGATGTCGCCAAAGGTATACTTATAACTCTTGTTTTCTTATCTAACCTTCACAGCAATAAATTACTCAGAAGAATTTCTTTGAAATTAAATTATCTTGTAATTTGTAAATTCAACTTATTTCGTTTTTTTTTTTTAAATTAAAACTTGATTTATAATCTTTAAGGGTGATAGGTACTTGATAGTTAAGGGTGATAGGTCTTAGTCGCTCCTGGGAAAATTAGAAAGTCCGGTTTTGTTATTGTCCTTCCACAGTAAAATCCTATATCCGTACGTAATAAATAGAGGATGTGTATTGTACAGTTGCAAATGAATAAGAACAACAGTGTGCACGATGTTTGGAATCGGACTGGTCATGGAAATATTTGAACATAGTGTATTTTTCAAAATTTATTTGTTTTCAAATAAAAACGGTGCATTTTTATTTCAAACCTTGTTGTTCTCATTTACCTTAAAAATGGTTCACTCATTTAATGGTTCCATTCAAGGCACTTGATTATTACACTGACACAGCTTTTCAGGGGAAAAAATGTTTGGTTCTTAAAAAAATATTATATAAAGAAAAAAAAACATTCAGCATAAGTTTTTCTGCTCTATAGTCATTTTCCAACAATCTATTTGGGCAAAATTAGAGAGATAAATTAGTCCAGAAAATTGCTTTACCTCCCCTCCCCCTTCCAGTTTTACGCCCGTTCTCAAAAGGGGCGTTGAAACAATTTTCAATCCTAAAGGGGGTGGTAGCTATAAAAAGGTTGTGAACCACTGCTTTAAATCATACTTTTATGATAGTTGAAAGTTTATGTATAAAATACATAACAATATCATTCATTTGTAACAGCATAAACATAAGCAAAGATGATAACTATCAACGATTCTTTTTATTAACATGTAGCTATAAAAGAAGGAATTAATCGAAACAACGATTTATCAATTTTTTGAAAAGCACAAAGCATTTGGCCTAACTGAGCATTAAAAGTTACGTATTCGTGTTTCCGATCTGGATAAGGGACAGGCATTGGTCCTTGACCTGTTGTATGCTTTTTCTTTGATTTTATGTAATTTTCCTGTTCTTCAAGTCTGTGAGTAAAATACTTTCCCACGTAAATCATGCAATAAACTCAAAACTAATGTGTTATCATTTAATACTTTCAATGAAAAAACTGATTTGACATCATTGATAAATTCTGTAATGGCTTTGTTTAATTTTATATTTTCATTTGTTCAAAAATCAATGTCTTATCACAATCTATCAGTGTCATTATAATTAATCACATTTTGTGTGAGTTATTCAATGCTTTCTTCGTGAAAAGTCATGAAAGGAATAATTTTGCAGCCGCCGCTAAAATATCTAATGTATCCAATGTGTAAATTGATTTCTCTGGAATTAACTCATTTACTAGTACATCTCTCTTATTAGAATAGGAGTTCAAAAGAATATCCAAGATCTATAAATGAAGTCCACATTCAGCATTTATTGTTCTTTTCTCGTAGATTCAAAGACATCTTGTCTCCTAAATAAGGCTTCTAAATTTCAGTAGTTTCTGTCCTTAAAGCAAGAGTACCTCGTAGCTAAAGGGTGTACATTATGCCAAATTTAAAAATTTGGAGATAACTAGCATAAATGGTAGAAGAAATTCTCACTACTTTTCTGGAAAAGCTGATACTGGTATCATTGGTAGATGCTGCTATACAGCATGATTTGGAAAAACTTTTCAAGGAAAGCCAACCTAAAATTTGAATTTTACACGTGATTTATTCAAAGCTTTAAAAAAAATTAATAATACTTCTTTGCTTCTCTCTACTTCAATTCACAATAAGTTTTGATAAAATTGTGTTTCATTGCTCTAAGAAAAAAATATTACTTTTCTTGTGGGCTCGGTACCCTTATGAAGACTTTCTTATTTGTCAATAATATTCAGGGTCCAATCTGAAACAACTAAAATTTTCAAGCATATAATCAAACTTATAATTCTTTCATGAATTAATCACAGCATAACTTGCTCAGACGAGTAATTTAAACAGTTTCCTTTACACAGCCCACTTGTTTAATCTCATCTTGCTCAGCAGCCGCAAAATCCGCTTCCAAGTCACTTTTGAAGTACGCACACAACTCATTCCTTTTTGTGAGTTTTATTTAACTACACGGGATTCTTCTTTTCTGATGCCTCAATCCAACTTGGAGCAAAGTATCCACAATGCAAAGAGTTATTGTACAACGTTTGCACTTGATATTTTTATTTTAAATAAGCTGTGTCATTGAGCCTCCGACTTTCCCTCGACTTTTTCAAGGACCCGAGTTTAGGGCTTTTCCTTGTGCTCAACAAAAAGGGGAACTAGTCCACCATCAAATACCCCGCCGAGAAGGGGTGTTAAGAAACAGCGTGGGGCCCACAGCCAAATAAAAGGCGAACAAGAAAAGGAGCAGCCCCTACACGCATTATATAAGGAGTTTATATATACAGTATATTTAGATCCCTTAGAAATCCCACCACCCTTATAAAAGCATCCCTTCAATGATTTAGTGTAAGCGTAACGCCCCGTAGTGATTCGGCTGAGTTAATCTTCACAATGGTGACCCGCTGCGGTAAAAAGTGGCAGAACCTTTGATATAGCAGTTGTGCATTTTTTCTTTCCATTTTTGATACAGCTGTCTCGAATGATTGGAGAATGGGGGGGGGGAGTTTCCTGCCCCCCGATTCTACCAAGGAGGGCTGGAATTCACGCTGGGATGTTAAGCGCTTATTTTACACTGTGACCAGGTATATTTTGCTGCCGGTGTTAAGAAAAGAAATTGACGTCCACCTTGTTTGACTTCATTCGTATTCCGAATGTTGTTGTAGAGGGTGGTGTGTCACGAGCCGTCGAACTGCAATTGTGCTCTGAATGGATCGGGGCGTAGAAGAAAAAATGTATTAAGAAGCAAAAAAGTATTTTTCTATTACTGTAAATTATTCAAAGTATGTCGTGACCTCCCTACATTTCTAACGCCGTTCTACGAAGACTGATAATAGAGGAGTCAGGAGAATTATTATGAATTTCTTTAAAAAAATACTTGTTACGTCAAACGTTGCCCCTTGAAGTATACGAGTTGAGCAATATCATATAGTAACAATCGAGGGACCACGTACTTTCATATTTAAAAATTACTGAGGATTAATATTCTATTACAGAAAAAAAATAAGAAGAGTGGTTTAGTATTTGTGAAATGAATTCACTGTGGACTAGGAATAGTAAAATCCAGTCACACCGCAGAAATTGAATTTAGAAAACTTGTAAAAAAAAAACTATGCGTTAAAAAACTATTTGCGACTTCGTACAGTTTAGAAAGATCTCTGTCCCAGCTGAAATGTGCACTGTAAAAAATGGATGTCGTTTTTACAGTGTTATAGAGCCAATTTTATTATAACAAACTGTAAAAATTGCTAATTTTGCAGTATTAACCCCTTCCCGGCTTTTCCCGAGCTGGACTCGGGCAAGCGAAATGTTCCATTCTGGCTCATCCCGAGTGTAGCTCGGGCACTGTGAAACACTGCGCAACCAGTCTTTCCCGAATTATTTCACATGTCCCTTTTATGGTTTCGGATGCTTTTATTTACTACTAGCTGACCCGGCGAACTCTGTTCCGCCTAAGGGCGCTTTTCCACTTACCGACACGACAACGATAAATCGTTAGCGATTGTCGTCATCCGACGTTGGAGCACGCAAAATACATTAAAATATGCTATGCGCTTTTCCATCTCCCGATTCCAGGACGATTGTGCCGTCTCCGACCGAACGCTGTCGTTTGTCGTCCCATTCGTGTCGGATGGCATCCGTCTCGCCTTTAAAATCGGGACGATATTCATCCATCTGTTTACTTTCTTCGAACGAAAGCAATGGCGTTTAAATTCGACATCTCTGCATTAATAAAATATAAGCTTCAATTTGCAGACGATTGATAAAAGATGTAGCAATAAAAGATTTGGATCATTTTATTTTATACTTTGTTTCATTAATTGTAGCGCAGACGATTTTTAATGCTTCAAAAAAGATTAAATTTTCATTCTGAACTTTCTTCGATGAGCAACACAGTAGTCATGGCATTCAAGTTTGACGTGTCTGTTTTGTGTGAATTAATTGAGCAGTGACCGTGTCTATGGGATAAGCGAAATATTTTATACAAAAACAAAATTCACAGGGAAAAAGCCCGGGAAGAAGTTTTTAGATTTTTAGATGAGGAATATGACGGCAAAACTTCTACAGACAAGAAAGAAACAGGTAAGTTCAAAGAGCATTGTTCGTAACTATAAAAATATATTATACACTTTAGATTAAACTACTTGTGTTAAATAACCTTGTCCAGATTTTAAATTTTTACTATTCTTTGTAAATTTAGTAAAAATATTTAAAATCACCTAAAATCTTTTCGCAATTTCTTGAATAGTGTATAAAACTCGCCTACAATGTAACTTTCTTTAAAAATATCGTGCACCCAATACCGTCTCTTAATTTGTTTTCTTTTTCTCATGAGGTAAAGCAAATATAGTAGTCGTAATCTGTTAAATTGAGCAGCTATAATAATATACGTGCGAACACAGTGCTGTTTCGAAATGAAATGCGGTGGAAAATGACCCCTTCGGGGAAACGATATCGTTTGAGTGGAAAAGCAGTGCTATAGACGACACGACACCGTACTTATCGTTGCAGTATTTCCGTCCGACTTTCATCGTTGTCGTGTCGTCAAGTGGAAAAGCGCCCTAAGAGGCAATAAATAAGCAAATTTTTGAATTTATTAATTTTTTTTTTTATCAGAGAATACAAAAAAAAAAAAAAAAATAAGTACCTACATTAATCATTCATTATTGTTTCTGTATTTACAACCTATTTTACTTCGCTCCAGAAGCTGTCAGAACATGTGCTTTATATCGCTCGGCGACAGAGGCTCAAAAAACACGTAGTTAAAAAGATAATTTTTTCGGACTGTTTATCAACCGACTGCTCAATCCATAAATCCATCCAAACAAACTTTTGTATATATAATAGTAGTAAGAAGAACAACCTCTTTAACTGCAGTCCAGGAGCTATCCCATCAAGCGCTTTCCACCTCTCAGCCGCAGAGGCGTAAAAACTCTTGACAATCGTTTCTGAGAGCTTATCACACATAAATTTCAAGGGAAGTAACACGTTTGTTTGTAATTTACTTCACAAAAAAGTCAAATACCACTCAACGCACTGCTAACCTACAACCTGTTGAACGCGCTCCGGAAGCTGCCAGAACGTGTGCTTTATGTCGCTCAGCCATGAAGTGTTTAAAAAAGGCTTAGTAAAAAGTCTTAGTCAATAAGACAGTTTTTCTATTTATGTAACTGACACACATAAATTATAGCCTATGTCCGTCTCCTGGCTCTAAGCTACCTACCCACCAATTTTTAGCCATATCGGTACAGCCGTTCTTGAGTTATAAGTAGTGTAACTAACACGACTTTCTTTTATATATATAGATTGTTGCTACTAGATAACATAACTATACAGTGTTTTGAGCTGCAGATTTAAGATAAGAGTAGGCCAACTCCAAAGTATAATGATTTCTGCCATACAGAAAGCCAACTTTGCAAGTAAATACTCATTTATTACTCACTTATTTAAATAGATATTTTTATATTTATTTTTAGGAAATGTTGCATGCGAATAATGCTATTACGTTTAAAAAGATACGTATGTATGAAAATAAGCATAAAAAAATTGACATTTTTTGATCCGTAATCCCGAAATTACTCATTTATTTAAATAGATATTTTTACATTTATTTGTAGGAAATGTTGCATGCGAATGATGCTATTATGTTTAAAAAGATATGTATGTATGAAAATAAGCATAAAAAAATTGACATTTTTTGATCCGCAATCCCGAAATAAAATGAGCCTGGAAGGGGTTAAACTAAAATTGCTAATTTTACTCTAATAAACTGTAAAATTGCTGTTTTTCAGTAAGTGCATTTTACAGTGTTAAACTGGAACCTCTGCTGCCAGTATTATACGGTTGTTTTTACAGTCTAATACAGCTAGTTTTGTGATAATAAACTGTAAAATTGTGATGATAAACTGTAAAATTGCTGCTTTACAGTTTCAAACTGTACAATTGCTAATTTTACAGTTTATTTCTGGGAATTTTACAGTTTCAAACTGGAACCTCTGCTACCAGTATTATACTGTAAAAACAACGGTTTATTTTTTGCAGTGTGTTCCTTACTAAACAAGACAGCATGTTACTCTCGCTGAACATCTTATGGCACACACTTGCCACCTTTGAGCTGATTAGTTGCCTCTCCAATTTGCAAACCAATCAACCTCAAGGAAGCGCTGCAGTCTCAGTCTAAGGGTAGCTGAAAGAGGTAAAACCAAGACCCCCAGGTAGCACAAATAACGTTTAAACGTTTTATAAACGTTTTTAAGCGGTTGTCACAACGTTAATAACCATTTTACAACGTTTATAAAACGAAGTGTGCTACTTGGGCCGCGTTATTTACGTAGGACACAACCTTTTCAATGAGACATCCGCTTTATCTAAAGCGAAATGTTTTACCTCTTTGACTAATCTCTTAAATCACTGCGAGGTGGCGTATCCGAATCATAGAACTGCGAATTACAATACGTTTCTTACTCATCCACTTACATTATTTTCAAACATGAAATACAAAGTGGCTGTCTTTAAAAATTAGAAATTGGCTCATATCTAGAAGTATTATTTCAAAAGCTGATTTGTTAGCCACTTGGAATTCGTTTGCAGTTTAATGGGAAAATACAGTAATAGTTCTGAATTTGAGTTCCATTTACATTTTAACTACTTACTAGTAATTGCAAAAGTACAACGACTGTCATTGAGCTATTTAAAACTTAAAGGAAACTTCACATGTGTTTTTGTAGCAGACCACTTTACTAATTCCTCTGAGAAAGTTAAGTGTAATCAAATACATATGGGGAAAGCTACATCAGTAAAGAGGAACATATCAAATTTGGCTTTTGTTGAATGAATTATTAGATTAGGTTTATAGTAAAATCTGAATTATTGAGGTATTAAATTAGATATTTCTAGTAAATTTGAATATCTTCCCCTAATGTGCAGTAAAGCAACTCGAAAAAAAAAAAAGAAGAAAGAAAGAAAAGGTAGAACTTTAAAAACTCATATCAAGATGCATTGGACATATTGATATCTGTATATTATTTCATGTTATTAAATTTCTGCTGCTTTTCGCTTCAAAAATTTATTCAAATACCACCTTGTTTTTTCAGTTGAAAGCTCAGTATCAGACTGAGAGCGGAGAGAGAAAGAAAATTGCTAAAAAGAAATTTTATCGTTGTAAAAGTTTTGAATTTTCACGAGTCCCAAGATTAAAAACTTCGTTCTGTTGAACTTTTTGAGAAATCAATCTCAGACTGAAAATGTGCAGACGTGGAAAGAAAGGGGGTGAAATCCTTTTCCATGGTTATCGAGACGAAATCTCTGGAACTCATTTTGAAACATTATCCAACACGCGTACAAGGGAGAAAAATCCTTCACCAAAGTGATAATAGAAAACCGCGAGAAATGGAAAGAAATAAAACAAGAAAAGCCACATATAGGCGAACGGCAGAGCAAATAAAACACAACTCCGATTTCTTTTTCTGTGCAAAAAGAAATGCTGGGGGCCGGCTTTGGCTCCGATAGCATCGACTGATTCTGGAGATGCTGGGATGATAAGGACGCGAATCTGCTACCGGAAGATGTTATCTGCAGTAGATAAGCGCTTAATGACGAATTTTTTTCTCCCCTTTTTCATTCCTTTTTATGTTTTCCCCCATTTTATATCCCTGGAATAGTATACATTGAATCTTTTCAGAGTCTTTGGGATGTTACACAATACATTTCATGCTGGATAGTAACTGAACATTTAGTTCTTGATGCTCACTTTCTGTGTAATGATTCGGCTTTGTGCACTTCAAAAGGCGGAGCACGACAAAGAAAAAATGTCTACCATCCAATGCGGCTGGTGCGTGAGGTTTTTTCTTTTTGGAAATATTTCCCAAAACTTCACTTTTAAAAACCACGCGAAGCCTCTCTAAGTCATTTCTGAAATAGTTTTGAAGATTACAGCTTTAAAAAATCAAAATTTTGTAATTTTCTTGAATAACAGTTACATTCATTGGCACACCATGCTTTCGCCCATGATTTACACTTGACCAGTCATGTGCTAATGTTCATAGGGTCAGTAAAACTTTTTTCCATATGATAGCAAATTTTGGAAAATTTGCTCATTAAATTTTTTTCGAAAATTGATTTTGAAGCTAAACGAGGAAGTCGTCGTCCCAACGATCGACACCAGTGCAAGAGTTGTGGGTTCACTTTTTGCACTTCACACAGTTGATACGACCTTTAGTGAACAAAATTCCTTCAATAAAGCCATCCGCGTGATCATCATAATCGATAAACTCATCATAATGTCTCTGGTATCTGCTTATTATTATTATTATTATTTCTTATTATTATTATTATTATTATTATTATTATTATTATTATTAAGTGTTGTTGTTGTTGTTTTTGTTGTTATTATAATTATTATTTTCATCATCGTCATCATCATCATCATTATTATTACTATTTCTTGCTGAGCAATCAAGATTGCTTATTTTTATCCTACTTCACACAGTAAATGTCGTTTTAACCTTATTGTCTTTCCGATTGTTAGACACGGTTAACGGCATCCGCTTTAATTTCGCTGAATAATTTTTGAAAAAATTATTTACACAATGTTTGATTTATACTCATTAGAAATTCAACCCTTATTTTTTACTTGAAAAAATTAAAATCCTATCAAGAACTTCAAGTGTTTGAAAAATTAACCATCTTCGAAACTTTGGAATAGAAAGTTACTCGATATCTACAAAGATATTCTTACAGAGGCTAACTTTCCCCAATGATACTATTTTTTCATAATTTAACCATCCAAAAATATATACTACCTCAACGTCAATGCAAGTTTTAAGAAATCAGGGCATACAAAAGTTTTAAGAAAACATTTCAATTAGTTCAGTAAGCATTTAAATAATTTAATTTTCACTAATATGATATTTTATTATTTAACTTGAAAAGCTTATATGCGGTAATTATGAATGAAGAGCTCGGTTACGGTAACGATGCTGTTTAGCGAAAGTGGTGATAAATATTGGAGTTGTCTGATTTATTTTATCGTTTAACTTAATTTATTAGATTTTCTTATTTACTTAGTCGATTATTTAAAATTTTGCTGCAACTTTCATGACTTTTCCTCGCCTATTTCATTTGTTTGACACATTTTTCATATTTAAATGTATCTTTTAATATGGTTGTGGTGCCAAGATTTTCAAAATTATCCTTAACCATATTACCGTAACTCTGCCTAGTATTACAACTGCACACATTTCATACTGCATAGGTAACTTATTTTTTTATGATTACTTCAATTTTTCTGAAAAAAAAATTGTTGAATTGCCATTCATTACTTCTTCTTTATTTATTTATTTATGAATTTGTATTTTAAATAACCTGAAAAGGAAAACAGAAAAGAATACAAAGATATAACTTTTATTTCAATCACTTGACTGGAACTCTTGATTTCGAAAACTTAAACTGATGAGTGCTACAGTTTTTAAAATACTTTTTTACTTATTTACTTTTTATCTTCATTCTTACTTTTATTGTTTTTTTTCCTCTGTCATTTCTTATCTAAGCTCTTTGTTCTTAGATAGTTTCGCTTTTCCTCTTACGATCTTGTCTTTCTCACCCTCTAATTAATTTATCTTTTATTCCTCTAATTTGGTTTTGTGAGGGGATTCCGTTAAAACCTTGCCTTTTCTTTCTTTTTAACTGCTCTATTCCTTCTTTTACTTATTATTACTCTTGGAAAAGGTAAAACTTGCTCAGGTGATAGCATTTTGAGAGCAGTTCTTCCTGCAGGTGTGAGATTTTTTTCTCAAACTTCTAGTACGGAAGAACTATTTGCCTTATCTGCAATATCAGTTTGTGGTGAGTTGGTCACACAGAGAAGAGACCCCAAATTGAGCCTATTGAACTCTAGAACTACAGAAAAGCAGCTGCTCATTGTCTAATGCAACCATCGGTTGAACCTGATAGTAATAAGTAGAATTCAGGAAAGATATTTTGTGTTTGATGGCCAGATTCAGATTATTTCATCCCCATTTGAAGCAGTTTTCGTCGTTGTTGCTTGACAGAAAGAAACTACAAGAATAAAAGAAATTTTCCATGCACTTTTGACCAGATTACACCGGATCCACTTTTATAATTCTTTTACGCAGTATAAGTTGAGAGTTTTGAAAACTGACTCGCATAGCAGTAAGGGCCTGCTCCACATCAGCGTAAAACGCGACCGAAACCGACGGCAGAAACCAAAAATCCGGGTACTTTCCATTGGAACACTATGTAATCCATTTTACGTTTCTGCTTTATTTTTCTGCTTTACGCCAATGTGGAGCAGGGCCCTAATTGCTAATCTGTGAGAAGTGTATAGCGGTAAGCTAAGTGAAAGCCTTACTGCTAGGAGCAATTTGCTGATATGAGTGAAAAGACTACCGATAGACAAATGAATGCGCAATTTTTCCTTCTCTCGAATGGCGCATTCATTTGTTTACCTGTATAGAGTCATATTTCCCATACCAGGACATGAATCTTTTAAAGAATCTAAGGGTAGTAGTACTCTCCTTCGTTTTTCATACTGCTTGATTAATTAATCAGTATATTTATTTTAAGGATTCTTTTTCAATATAATTTATTTAGTGTTAATTAATTTATTTTTCATTTTATTCCACTAAATTTCATTGTTATTTTTTTCATCGTTGCTTAGTTATTTCTATTTATTCATTCATTTATTTATTTATCTTTGGTTACATTAAATCCTTTTCCTACCTTCGCACACCAGATAGACAACGCACTTGATTAGAAGACCCTGTGGTTAGTAGGGAGATGAAAGAAGTAGGAAATCATTTTGCGGTACAAGTTTCATTTTGATAACATTCATAGATCCCTAATCAGACATGTATTAACGTCTATACCTTCGTATGTATGATTGCTTATAAAAGACTTTTATAGGTATAGGCAAGATTCAACGAGTTATTTTACTTCAGTTCAAAATAAGCAGCCAATGATCTGCAATAATCTTTCTCGTAAAGAAAAAGACCTGTTATAAGAAATCGTTTTATAAGTACTAGTTTCACGATATTGCTAAATACTTATTCATTTTTTATGGTCTTTCGTTCGAGAAAATAATAGACACTTGAATAATTACACTTGGTAGCAACGAGCAAACTAATGGACAACTTTGTTTAATCATACACATTTACAGATTTTATGATCATTTAGATTTAATAGCATTAAATAATTCTCATTTGTTTCGTTATTGTAATCTTATCCTATATCATCATCAACAGTTATAAGTAAAAGAGCACAGGGGAATCGGTTAATTGAATCAATAGCTTTAAAAAAATTTTATCGTCAAAAATAGAGCAAAATCCTGCGTTATTGAATTAGCCGCTACATTGAATCAAAAGTGTTTAGAACAAACGTGATTCATATAAGCGTGTAAGTCACTTTATTTCACATTGCAATAAAATATGCTAATTGGATATTAGCTTCTAATTGACGTTATTGTGAAAAAGTAATTCATTTGGAAATGATGAATTTTACATTACGACTTCTATTATATTGTTATATTTTAATTTTGGCAATAAACTTGCACCTTCAAATATCGGGGAAAAATTATCACTTTCTCATAAGTGGGGCAAAGATAGATTTTTTCTGTTGCAATTTTTTCTGTTTGGTTTTTTTAAATATTTTTTTTCAATGACTAAACAACGGAAGAGATAAACTAATTAATGAATAAATAAGTAAATGAATGAATGAATAATTAAAACATGTGCACGTAAATTAGTGAACGATAAAAATAAAGTAAAAGAATAACTGAATGAATGTGTAAAAAAATGATTAATGAATAAATCAATAAATACGTAAGTAAGTAGAAGATAAATAACTTAATTAAACAGACTATTTCACTTGTTCCTTTCACTTTACTCTGCATACAATTGATAAACTGTACTAAATATTTACAATCAAAAACTGCGTAGTATTAAACAAATAACTAATGCATTGCGAATCAGTAGATCTCAATTAATATTTTAAATAAATTGAAAAAGCCTTTTAGTACAGCCAAAGCTATTTTTGATATGAAGCAAATTATTACAACTTGAGACTGAGAATTTGAGAATGGCTTGTATTATCATTAACTGTTTCCAACGGAATCAACAGCATGTTTAATAGTATGGTTAAAATATTATCAGATAAACGATGTTGAAAATTGAAGAAAAAAAAAATACTTTACTGTATCACTTTTCCGCACATTCCCCTACTTAAAGATTCAAGTAGAAGCTTTTAAAATCAGAATTGTTTGAATATTTTTAAATTTATTCATCCGAAATTCCTTAGCTTTTACTACCAAACTGAAAATAAACTAGCAAGCGATATTCCAAAGAAGAATCAGTACTTCAGAATAAAAATTGCATTTGAAGTCTCTACATGCTCATAACATATCATAATCGTTGTGAATTATAAATGATTGTTGTAAAAATTATCTTCAGTAGTTCTTAAATTGGGCAATGAGGGGTGAATAGAAGCTTGTTTACACATGATTTTCTATTGTCTATTGCAATACGATAAATATTCATCATTCCCCCTCTCTCAAATAGCACGCAGTTGCAAAAAAAAAGCAACAAATAACAATAATAATGGAACTTCTGAATAATGTTCCTTCACCGATTAAGGAAAACTTCATTAATTTAAAAAAACGGGCAGGTGTAGGCCCGGTGACAACAAAATAATTCTCACTGCAATCAAAATGCCGTTGAATGGTAAACCAGCCGAACAGAGCCAAAAAGAAAATGGAAGAAAAATCTTCAGAAATTGAATAGTTCATTTCTGCTTTTGTTTCTAGATCCGTGGTCAATAATTGGACTTAGGGTCAAACCGAAAAGCTCACGTTTCGTTGGATGCACGCAGGAGTCCTTGTGTGTTTAGGTAATAGCCGAATTGGCAAGAGAGGGGGGGGGGTGGAGATGCTGGATCCAACCTGTAATTACTAAAACAACCAGAACTTCGTTTTGTTTGTAATTACGGCGGGAAAAATAAAGATCCATTCCAGCTATTGGAACCGAATGAAAAAAGTGCCTTTGTGTTTTGCGCAGAACCTTATACCAAGTTTCGGTTTAACAGAGATTCGTCATTAAAACTATGGTAATGAAGCAATTATTTTTTTGTTTCGAAATTAGTTTGCTGCTAAGCATTTCTTATGAAAATTAATGTTGGATCAGTTTCTGGAAGAATTTCCATATACATTGAAATACGATTACAACGAACTTCAAGGGACTGCAAATTATGTTCGGTATACTGGGAATTTCGCAGTAATGGAATTCAAGCAACGTAATTTCGATTAAAAGGTAACTGAACATTTATTTTCTTGAAACAGATAACGTTGTATTTGATATTCGCGGTAACGAAATTTTACTCAAAATGCGAAAAATAAGATTTGAAACCCATGGCAGATTTCTCCCATAAGCTTACCTCTTTTGTATTGAACAGGGGAGGGGGTTCCTTGTAACCCTGAAACACGTTCACGCAGTTCTCTGCAAATTTGTGTAAGTTAATTTTGTAGTATTTTCTTTTGAAGAATTGCTATTGAAACAGTACAATCGTACGTTTTCTCTGTTTCATGGGTCAAGCATAGGCACTACAGCAAAATCCTGTTGAATCGAAATTCAAGTGACCCGAAAATTTGTTTTCATTCGTTTCAACGAGAATTTCTTTGTTTTTAAAAATCAATACATTACAGTTATCAAATGATGGCAAGTAATTTTTGAAAGATTTAATTCTTGCAAATGATTGTTTGTTATTTTTATAGATTGCTTTGAGTTATCTCAAAACCAAGAAACTCATAGCAATTATTCTACTTTTTAAGGAAAACTATTTATTTCATTCTGAAAACCCTTGATTAAATATGTATATTTTGCTTTATGTATATCAACCATGACACATTACAACTGTGATATTCAGAATGCTTCCATCAAACGTATTTTGATTGCCTCATGCTCATGTGTAATCAGTTTTTGTGATACGTATACTTCAATTTTAAGTAATATTTCTTCCTAAATATTCTTCGTAATAGACAGTTCATTTTTTAAGGTATGTTTCCATTACATAAATTCCAAACATGACATGTAACAATCATACTCCTCAGAATGACATGAGCATAACATTCCACCAAACGTACTCTCCTCGAAATATACCAATAAACATCGTAAAACATTCTCCAGTCGCGTCTGACTGTCTGTTTCCACCCCCTCCCGAACTAGGGGGACTCTGGTGACAAAAGAGAAGTTCTATCTCGGAATTCTTTTCTCTGAAACGGTCGAAAAAAAATGAATTTTGTTGTGGGGGGCGTTTCTGTGTGAGTTTCCCTGCTGAGTCTGGGGGTCTGTTGTTCCTCGAACGCCACGCGCTGGCCACCCCCCCAACCCCGTTTTTCGCTGACAATGGCAGGGGCGTGAGAGGGCGAGGTCAAGTGCCTGGGTGGTCAACAGAGGTCAGCCTCGGATGACAGTGTCAACTGTGGCTCCTGCGCGACGAGACGTACGGAGGAGGTGTGGAGAAAGGAGGAAGGAAGTGGGAAATGTTGACGAAAATTAACTTCCGGTCTTTCAGCAGAGTTTGCTAATAAACTCTGAATTTTTGTGCTGCGAACAAAGCGATGGCTGTAAATAACGTGAACGGGTTCGCCCAGGGACGGCATTTCAGCATTTTGCTTGAGGGGCAAGTTTATTAACCACGAATGAAATAAGTGTATAAAATAAAATGCATTTGGTAAATAGAAAGCGATTGTAAAATATATTTAATCTGAAGAAAAAATAGGTTCATCAAAGCGATATACAGAAGGTTAACAAATTAATGATGACTAGCAGAAAATTTCATAATTTCCATTTGTGCTCATTTTACGTGATTACTAGTGATTCAAATGATAGAAAAATGTATTATATCATGCCATATTTGAAAGGACAAGTAGATGAAGGTGATATGTGACAATTGTTCTAAATAATTTCTAATAAAAACTTTCAAAAAAATGTTGTGTGTATGTGTGTGTGTTTTTTTTTTTTTTTTTGATGGATTTTTCTCAACGGGTGAAACGGGGTCGTATTCTTAGTTACCAACCATTTCTGTGACTATGGGGACATGATACTGATGAACTTATCACCTTCATCCATGGTAAAAAGTAAATTTCAAAAATTGTCACGTATCACCTTTGTCCACTTGCCCTTCTATTTTCTCCATCTGTTCAATATAATGGGGACCTGCAATCATCAAATGCATGCTTTATGTACCAAAGTCTTGCTTGTTTCATTAAATATTTATTAAGAACAAAGCAAGCTCTCACCAAAGCAGCGTCGCCAGAGATTAAAAGGAGTGTCTATGTGTTCCAACTTACGCAGAATTATAATAAGACCAGACATAGGACGGAAATAAGAAAAGATTTATTTATGCGAAACACGTTTTCATGCGGCCTGTCCTATAAAACAATTGAAAATTTAAGTTCTTCCACGGAACCTTGTAAAAAGTTAAAATGCACTTTCTTGCAAAGCGTTTCAGGCTTTAGTACACATGCAGGTGAAGAAACAGCGATAAAAGGGAAGAAAGGTAAGAAATGCTACTTGAATATTATATTAGCAGCTGCTTCCGACCAAAACGGTATTCTTTCTCTCCCTCCCTCTCTCTTAATAAGATCTAGTTAAGTAATCCCACCAGCTAGAGAAGAAAGAAAAAACTGCCTCCTGTGACACTAATGCCAAGCTCAAATTACTATGTGTAATTTATTAGCTGTAATGTTAGTGCAATGCTATTCATAGGCTATTAATCCATTACTTGACGTATTTTCATCATCAACTGATCTGCATCCAAATAAGCCTAAATGATTAATTAGTTGATCCCCATGCAGCTGTTGTAATTGAAAAAATATATTCAATGACAATGTTAAATTGCCGCAGATAAGAATCAATTAAATCTTCAAAGCAAACATTAGATATTGACCGGAAGTAGGATTTGTTTCTTTTTTAGAGAAATCTTTCAATAATAAAAAAGAAGAAAATGACAAGGAACTTTATATTAATGGATCTTTTCGTTTTTCGTTGGGTGATGGGACGGACTCTTGATAATGCACGTGGTTCGGGAACAGCCGCTTCTGATTTTTGTCCTTTGTCGTTTTAGAAGTTGCTTTGGGAAACACAAAGAGCTCGGTTTCACTGTGCTTACGAAATTGGCTCATTGTAATTCCAAACATATACTGCAGAAAAGTAACATTTCATAAAGAACATCCTTTATCAGTTGTTATAATTGTTGATGGTGAGCAGGTGTCAAGCAGTGGTTGTAGTGTGCCTGAGTGCCTGACTGGTGAGGTATTGAACTCGCACCTGGAGAGTCGCGGATTCGATATAGGGTGAGTTCTGGTAAGTGCGTCCACGGGGTAAGTGCGTCCACTGGGAATTAAATGAATACTGTCCTGAAATGGCTTCTGCAACGCATCGACTATGTTAGATAACTGTCTAATGATAATTTCAATAAGTAGAATTCAGTCCAGGAATCAATAGACGAAACACAAACAGAGACAACTTAAATGTCTTCAAAAAAACTCTAAAGTAAAGATTGAGAAGGTTTTGTTTCAGTTTCTCTTGTAGTCATACCAAGCAATTGAAGTCAAGAAGTGCAAGTTCTTTCTTTTGAGTAATAGCTACTAATGATATGGATGGGGTATTTTGATCAAATACTCTAACTAAAATTTGTTTATATGACGGTACGCACTTTCCCCTTCTTTAAAGTAAGGTGGGGGTAAGTGCGTACCATTATGACTGGGCAAGTGCGTACCACTATCATGAGGCATATGCGTACTATTATGCGGAGTAAATGCGTACCATTATGATGAGGCAAGTGTGTACCATTACGTGGAAAATCCGACTCTAGTAATTCACCTTTAATTTTGCTTATAACTCTTTTATAAGCCGGTTATAAATCCAACGTAATTTGTATCAAGTATTTATATTTACATTGAATGCGGCATAAGATTTCAATTTTATTCATTACCTATGAAATATATTGGCTTTTTGATATCAGTTAGTAAATTTTTCGTTGAGAATAGCGATCATAAACTATACTTTATTTAAACCGGAATGACAAATGAAGCAATGAAATTAGGTGAAACACGAAATAAGAAACCGATTCAAAAAGCGAAGGTGGAGTAATGAATAAATTATATTAAAGAAAATTAAGAACACCTTGTGAAAAACTATTTCAATGTACAAGAAAAAAAAAGTACAAGTATCAGTAGCGTACATAGACTAAGGTGCGCCCCCCACCCCCTATTAAAATATAAAAAATAGTTTCCCAGTGTAACCTTTAGTGCTATTTTTCTGGATCGGGCGCCCTCAAACCTCTTGCGCCCCCCCGCCACTGACAAGTATCATATCATGATCAATTATTATTATTTTTTTGTTTTTACTCTTTATTTTGTGTTTTTTCTTACTGCTGCTGATTCTAATAAGAAAAATATTTTAAAACCCTATTTATTTTTAAAAAAAGAAAAAAAAAAGCGAATTGTTCACTCAGGTCACCTAACGATCTACCATACAAATAGAATTAAAGAAAATCACGGGGGTACGCACTTACAGCAACGTTATTGTACGCACATGTCTCATCTTACATTTAAGAAGGGGTAAGTGCGAACCCTGGCTTAAACACAGACTGGTTAATGTATTAAACCAAAATAAACTATGTAGACTATAAGTGATTATTACTGAATAAAAACAACTTACATTTTCTCACTTGGTTTTATTAAAAGGACAGAGGAAGAAACACAAACACAATACTCTCAATCTTCAAATCACAGATGTTCGCAAGACACGTGGGATATCACTGATTGCGTTTCAGCCATGCAAGCAAGTGCTGATCTCTAGTATTAGGAATTATCCCAAGGAAACTACCTAACATATTTAATATGTGCCAGAAGTTTTTTCCTGCTCATATTCACATAATTTAAGGTGGACGCACTTACCCCGCCAGGTAGGGAAAATGCGTACCTTAGAATAGGTGTCATAAACCAGGTCACAAAACCTATGCTTATGGTTTATTTGACATATTATATGCTTGAAAATCTTTGTAAAGGATCTGGAAAGAAAACTAAAAAAAAATTTTGAGTGTACAAGATTTTTCAACAGAGCAGCATCCTTGAGAACATGAACTTTGAAAAAAAGGGTACGCACTTACCAGAACTCACCCTACCCAATAAATGCTAATAGTGACTTGTTTACAATAACTCTGTCGTGATCACGAAGTCCTCCTGTTCCAAACCAATATCTTTGAGGGGCTGCTAAACGTCTGATTTGTACATAAAAAAAAAAAAAAAAAAAAAAAAAAAAAAAAAAAAACAGAACTGTGCTTAGGGTCCTATACAACCGGTTAAATCATGTGTATAGCTGTAGGCATTGGAAACTCTGAATTTGAGCATCAATCAATGATTGTAGTGCAAATTTATGCCATCCAGAAACTACAGATTCGTCCAAAAATGCAGTCTATGTATGGTATAACTGAGCTGTCGGTACTTTGCTCGTAGTTCTTCCTCAGCCCCTGGCTTAAGGGCGGAAACTTATTGCTAAAAGATAGCGGGGCTAAAATGTCTAATCAATTTCAATTTCAGTACCTCTTCTCTTTTAACTAGCAGCTCTCTATCCTTAAGAATGAAGGCCTAGGACTTCCAAATCGAAAGAGTGGTAAGTTAATCCCACTCTCAGGATCAAGCTAAGCTTGTCTGGGTATAGAAGAGCGGTCTTAATAACTAGACCACAAGGTACGATACGACATACGAGTATCTCTGCACTGCATAAGCTCGTACGGAGAGCAAAGCACAAGGGCCATTCTAAATCGTTCTATTCGAGAGGAAGATGTATATTCCCTTCCTCGCTCCCCAAAAATTCTACCAGGAACCTTTACTATCAGGTCTAGAGATTAAAAGATGAATTTTAGCCCTATTGGTCAGAAAAACATTACATTGTTATGAAATGTTTTCCAAGCCATCAAGTTTGCAGTGCGCGACTCTCTTCGCACATTTCAATCCTGTGGCTTACACAGACAAATCATTGGAGGGCTTAGTTTGAAATTTGACTGGCCATTTTTCGAAATTGAAGTTTCAAAAGCTCAATTTTGGACGATGTTCGGTCATAGAAGGGGGAGTGGAGGATTTCAGTGACTCCTTTTATTACATGCAAATTTTTTAAATTACAATGCTAACAGCTCAGTTATCTTGGATAACATTAGAATAAGAAGAGACTTTAGGGTACTTCTTTCCTTCTCTCTATCTCTTTCTCTCTCTCTCTTAGACTAAATCCTAAATCATGAAAAAGGGTAGAGGAAATGGAACACATGTGAACTTTCTTTGCTTTTTTTTTTTCATTTCATTACTTTTCAAAACATATTATCTGTTTCTAAGAGCAGAAGTGTTTCCATGATTGAATAATCCATTCTTTCGGTTATAGAATGCTTTGAGATTTAAAAAAAATATGTCTTTGCCTTTTGTTACTTTTTTAAAAAAAAGGCCTTTAGTTGTTCACATGGGCATCTATAGGGGGACCTTTCTGTTCTTTTAATGTGTTTTTATTGAAAAATTAGTAAATTTTTATTTAAAGAAAAGAAAAAGCCTACCAAACTATTTTGAATGTTTAACCCTACACTGCATGGTGTTGCCAATTGGCTACATGGACAATTTGTCCTCCTTATGAACAGCAGAATGTAGTCATAAGGCAACTCAATGCATAAAAAGCAAGTATTGGGTATATTTAAAGCAATTATCACCATTTATCCTCCATGCATGGCAGCACTGGTTTGTTACATGGCTCATTCCACGTCAAATCGCCTAATTTAAATAGTCGGCCGTGCCGTCATGTCTCGGATTTTGTTCAATATTTTTTTACGGATAGATACCTATGAGATAAACTCAAATTAATTTTTTTAGATTTTTTGAATAAAAATTTAGGGTTGTAGAATTTTTTGAAATTTTGATTTTTTCAGAATTTTTGCTTTTTTATTTTTGGTATGCATTTTGAAAAAGCTCTATAACTTCTTCATTTTTCATTCAATTAAGCCAGTTTACGTATCATTTTAAAGCTAATAATTTTCTCCTTCAATATTAGTGACAAAAATGAGATTCTGAAAAATAGAATTTTGCCAATGGTCGTCTGAAGTCAGATTTTGTGTTTTTTCAATTGGTATGTTCAATAAGTCATATCTCCGGAGTACCAACTAAGAACTGCCCAATTTTTTTTTTCAGTGATGGCCACATCATATACTTTTTATGTATAAAAAATTGAAAGGGTGTTTTTTGTTGTTTTGGAATAAAAAATTCAAGTGTGTTTTTTCAGTTGGTATGATCAATAGGTCATATCTCCGGACTACCAACCAAGAAATGCACGACACTTTTTTTCTGTTATGACAACATCATACCCTTTTTATGTATAAAAAATTAGGAGTTTGCTTTTTGTAGTTTTGGAATAAAAAAATCAAACGTGTTTTTTCAGTTGGTATGATCAATAGGTCATATCTCCGGATTACCAGTTAACAACTGCGCCATTTTTTTTTCCATAATGAAAACATCATGATGTTTTTATGATCAAGAAATTAGAAGAAGTTTTTTTTGTTATTTTGAAATAAAAATCTTACATGTTTTTTTCAAAAAACTTTACTTTAAAATCAACTTTTGAAACTTAAATTTGAGATTCATTCAGCATCATACTTCAAAAGCAGATGAAAATGTATCCTATTTATTACATTCAAATACTTAATGGTAGTTTTATATTGTTCTATTGCTTGCATGCTTTGGTAGTGAAAAGTCGCTGCATAATTATTTTACTCTTCAGTAATTATTTGCTAGCCACTCCATCAACCGATAGGAATTACGATAAAGTAAACTGAAATGTCTTTAAATATACTTTCATTCATAGTTTGACAAAAAAAAAGAGTCGCGAGCTCTTGGTGGTTGGAAAAATTTTATATTTGGTTTCCATTATTCTGAAATCTACGCAACATTTTATAATTTGTTATCAAATGAAAGCATAAAAATTTCATGAATAACAATCTTTATTTCTACGATGTTCCGACAGTGGCAACAAAAGGTTTTTCAAACACAGAAACCTTCTTCACTAATATACCCTTCGTGTCTAATGGCTTGAAGAAGTAATTCTCTCTGCTGCCTACTATTATTAAGGCTCTTTCATATCTTTGCTTTAAAAAATCTTCATTTGCAACCACTTCCACTGCTGTAACGAAAAACATCTGTATCCCCTTTATGTTTTGAGAGGCAAATTGAAATAGATCATGTGCATTTAAAATCTGTCCTTCGACAGTTCTTTGAAGACTTGCCCTTATTGCAAGCCGTTTTATTGTGCCCCCTACTCCATCGCATGCATTCTTGCCATGACTCGTGGCAAAGAAATGCCATTCAGCTGCCATGTCGTGGTCTTCCTTGTGATAGCATAGTTTTTTTTTTTAATTTTACGAAGTTTTTAAACTTATCGAAAACTTGATTTTTAAAGAAATTTGTTTCAAAAATTCAATATTTTTTTTAAATTTCAGAACAACAAAAAACAGCCTTCTAATATCTTGATCATAAAAACATTATGATGTTTTCCTTTTAGAAAAAAAATGGCGCAGTTGTTAACTGGTAATCCGGAGATATGACCTATTGATCATACCAACTGAAAAAACACGTTTGATTTTTTTATTCCAAAACTACAAAAAGCACCCTCCTAATTTTTTATACATAAAAAGGGTATGATGTTGTCATAACAGAAAAAAAGTGTCGTGCATTTCTTAGTTGGTAGTCCGGAGATATGACCTATTGATCATACCAACTGAAAAAACACACTTGAATTTTTTATTCCAAAACAACAAAAAACACCCTTCCAATTTTTTATACATAAAAAGTATATGATGTGGTCATCACTGAAAAAAAAAATTGAGCAGTTCTTAGTTGGTACTCCGGAGATATGACCTACTGAACATACCAATTGAAAAAACACAAAATATGACTTCAGACGACCCTTGGCAAAATTCTATTTTTCAGAATCTCATTTTTGTCACTAATATTGAAGGAAAAAATAATTAGCTTTAAAATAATACGTAAACTGGCTTAATTGAATGAAAAATGAGGAAGTTATAGAGCTTTTTCAAAATGCATACCAAAAATAAAAAAGCAAAAATTCTGAAAAAATCAAAATTTCAAAAAATTCTACAACCCTAAATTTTTATTCAAAAAATCTAAAAAAATTAATTTGAGTTTGTCTCATAGGTATCTATCCGTAAAAAAATATTGAACAAAATCCGAGACATGACGGCACATAGCCTTAGGCGATTTGACGTGGAACGACCCACATGCTCTTAAATGAATCCAAATGGATAGCTTTTAAAATCACTCAAACTACCATGTTTTGAAATTATTTTTTACAATGAAATATTTTTCTTCGTCTTTTAAAAAAATAACATGAATAAAATAAACATTTATCTTTCGTTTAAGATGCGTTTTACATCAAAATAATTATTTGGAAAAAATCTAGGACATAATACACGTCTGTAGCCATTTGGCAACATTATGCAGTAAGCATCCAGAGAACACTTCGATTCATCTCTACAATTCATGAAGTATGTGCTTTGTTTATGTTTCGCGCTAGCTTCTTTCTCTTTTTGGAAGGTATAATATAATCATGCGGACCCAAAAGTGGTACTTTCGGCTGTTCTACCGTTTATAAGACCTCGCAATTATCAATGCTTAGTTGATGTTCAACAGAGTGAACAAACGAAAAATCAATAGGGAAAAGCCTTTAAAACGTGTTCACTTTAGATTTCAGTTAGCACAAACGTTGTGCTTACACGGACAAGTAAAGTCATTAATAATTTTAAAATATAGTTTTGAAAAAAAAAAAAACTAAAAAATACGCTTTTACATTGGAATGCGCTGTAATCATCACGGGTTTCCCTCTGATTTTCAAAACTACTAAATATCCGCACTTAAGTTTACATATACTTATAATACATCAATATGCAATACAGTTTAGCCTTTAGTATTAAAAATAATATTAAATATATTACTTTTATATTTGCAAAGAACGTAAATTTTATCTTTTATTCAGAGTTACATACATACATACATACATACAAACAAACCCACATGTGAAATTAATAAAAGTGTATTAAAAAGAGACCATGAGCTACAGAGGAACTAGTTACAAACCAAAAAAAAAAGAGAAAAGAAAGAAAGCTTGCGCGAGAGAGCCTCCAAAAGACATCAGATTTGACAGAATTGATCATCGGAAAGTACAAGTACATATAAAAAATAATGTAAAATGTCAAAATGTAAAGGATTACAAGAGTACAGTGTACCAAATGTTCAATTCCTCTATTTTTTTACAAAAAAGAACTAATTTCAAGACTATCATTTACAATCATTTTTATCTGTTGAATGCATGGTGTAGCCATTTGGCAACGAAACTATTTTTAATTAGAAAGGGGTGAAAATTTAGAGTTAAATTTTTTTAAATATTTTTCCATGTTTTCTTATTACATTGACAAACACATATATTTTTTTCTACGAAAAATAAAAAATCATGCAGTGTAGGGTTAAGGACAAAAATTCTCTACTATTTTGTTAAAATTGTTTGACCAACTTTTTAGCAACAAATAAATAAATAAAAAAATATTCTATTGAAAAGAAAAATATTAACAATAAAATCATAAATTGATTACAGAAAAAAATTTGATTATAAATAATTGTATACTTTTTGTTTCAAATTTATTATATTATACACTAATATTAACGTTATGGAAATGATATGTAAACTGTTCACATGTGCCCCAGATGTTGTCACTAGTACCCCATCATCTACCTTTAGAATAACTTTCAAAAATAAAGAATTCTTAATTCAAAGAAAAATAAATAAATAAAAATTCACAAATTTATCTAAATGCCTATATAGTGTTTTGCAATATTTTGGTTTCGATTATTAGCTAGTTTAAAATGTGTTTTCACATGAAGAAGGCAGTGATGAAATTACACACAACACCCGCTAAAATAAAAAAAAGTTTTCCTCAAAGAAACACAAAATGGCTCAGTTGCTCCGAAAGTTTCACAAGAACTGTCGCTGCCATCACTTGAGAATTTTTCATGACATTTGCTTCAAGGCATCTTAGCAAAACATGCCATGTTCGTTCACATGTGCCCCATTTCTCACACACTGTAAAAAATGAATATTGGTTTTACAGTATAATACAGTTAATTTTATAGTAACAAACTGCGAAAATTGCTAATTTTACAGTAATAAACTGCAAAATTGCTAATTTTAGTTTATTACCATGCATTTTACAGCTTTAAACTGGAACCTCTGCTTCCAATATTATACTGTTGTTATTACAGCAGTTAAATTTTACGGCAATAAACTGTAAAATTGGTTACTTTACAGTAAGAAACTAAAATTACTGGTTTTACCGTTTATTGCTGTGCATTTTAGTTTTAAATTGAAACCTCGGCTGAAAGCATTGTACTGTAAAAACAACAGCTCATTTTTTTGCAGGGCACGTTTAAAAGAAAATGAAAAAAAAAAAAAAAACAATTTAGGAGAGACAGCCACAAAAATCCCCTTCTCCTTTTATTGGTTTCATTTTTCATCTCTTCTCGTAGTCGATGAGTAAGACGCTATAAGAGAGCAAGAAGATGAAATGTCCCAGACTGAGTCGGGATAGTACCATTGCAAACGGCTCTTCAGCATGACACGGGCTGCGATATCACTTATAATATAAATGATGCCGGTAATAGTCTGTTACCGTAATTACCGGTCTCTACTGCTCTGTCAAGCAGCGTCGAGTGGCGGGAAAGGTGTCATGTCGGTGAAGCGAATTCGATCTATTTGTCACCACGCCCGACTTATCGTGTCGACGCCATGACCCCAAGCGAGGATCTTCCCAAGTGTTCTTTAATTCAGTTCTGTCGTATACATTAAGTGGTGAGAGCTCATGTAAATGATATCAACGGCAATGGTTCAAGACGTTGTTAAATGATGAGGTGGGAATAACGTAAAAATGCTTCAACAGTTCAAATACGTTAAACACATGGTATAAAGCAGGTGAAAACGCAAAATGCAGTTTTTTAAAGTCATTTGCTTTAGGGAACAGCAGGAAATAATTTTTAATAATTTAATAAAATAAAAATCTTCAAACAAGCAGCAAATTGCCTAATATAGACGACAAGTCACCGAGATTTAAATAATAATAAGAATAATAATGAAATATTTAACATAATAGTAATTTTCCATCCTTTTCACGTTGTTTTTAGGCATCTCCACATTGAGATAAACGCTTTTTTTCTAATCAAAATACGTGTTATACTATAGAATACAATTATCAACATGTAATTAGTTTAGATGAAACACGTTGAACTGCCTTACATTATAAACGAGATACTTGGAACTAATTACACTAAGCAAACATGAATACTTAATTTTCTTGTGAATTTAGCTGTTATATGTACAAAAAAGCAGTTGCTTTTTAGGAAGTACATTTTAAAAATTGTTATGGTGATAAAATTCTGTACAACAGAGTATCTTCATTTTAAATGTTTGTACTTAAGATACAAACATTTAAAATGAAGATACTTAATTTCAAATGTTTGCATCCTGTTGTATGGTACTTGAGAAATTTATATTGAAATCTTTCAATACACATTGTAAAATATTCATAACTGAGATCCAAAGTGAGGCATATTCTAAACGAGATCTAGACTACTAACAGGAATAACAAGTGAATTTAAATCCTCAAACGAACAAGTTTCCCTCTTTAGAATATTATTTTATTTCGCTGTAGAGTATTAGGTTCAGCTTTTATTTCCTTAAAAAACTTATTACCTTTGTAGTTTGGTGAGGCATAAATATGACTTGCAAAAAAATAAGTAAAACTAATATCTGTTTGTTATATTTAATTCTCCCTGTTAATTTCATTTCATTGAAAAACATTGCACATTCTTAGCTTTCAAAAGAAGTTTTAATGTGTTCTGAATTGTACAGAACAATATCGCATTTCTTTCAGTATTTAGATGCTAAATGACATTCAACATCTAACGATGTCTCGTAATAGACTAATAATAACGGGCACTGCATTAGAATTTCGTTAGAAATTTAATTTTTTCGTAAAAAATTTTTTTTAAGTATTGCTTCCTTCAAAAAATTATTTACACTATATTTACAGCTGCGTATAACGAAAAATTCCATTTTATCAAACTTCAGACATCAATCTATTACATATCAATGAGAATCACTAAAGAATTGTAATAAGAACTTTTTGAAAGCAATAAAGTTGTTCTTTAACCCTTTAAGAACCATAATCTTTTCCGCAAACTGTGGAAATTTTTTTACACATAAAGCTATTTAATAGCGAAGTAAATATCGTGTAAGTCAAATTTTCCGCAATTTGTTCATTAGAATGTGCGTTAAATGATACCTAAATAGATGCAAAGCGGCAACTATTTTCCAGATTTTTTTAAAATTTATTATTCAACTGAGAAATATTTGGATAATTAATCACACGACCTATATTTAATCTTTAACTAAAACGGTAATCTTGAATAAAAGTAGAAGCTAAGATGCATTTCATTTCAGGATGCATTACATTTCAGTAGACATGAATGTGTATATATTTTAAAACAATAATTCATCACCATTTTTGCCAAGATTACGATTCTGTTGTTTCAATAATACAGATGAAATATGCTTTATATTCATTTTCAGTCGATAATTCACAAAGTAAATTTTTAACTTCAGAGGTATATACTCCCCATGGTCCTTGAAAGGCAAAGGTGAAAGTTTGCGAGATTTTTCATTTCAATAATTCTTCTAGTTATGCTTTTTTAAACAAAAATGTCATGTTTTATTTGTAAATAAATGTTAAACGAGTGTAAGGCGATTTCTTACTACAGAATAGGGAGAATGGTCGAATCATTCATTATATTAGCATTATGTTAAAAATTGAAGTTCATCATAAAGTAGTATAAACTTTATCTGTCCCCAAAAAATCTATCTGTACCCCAATTATCTTTAGCAGAAATAATACATTTCGTTGACGAATTAGGAACATTCTCAAATTCGAAACATTAAGTGAAATTTTCAAAATTTATTATGAAAAAAACGTGCATTAAAGTAGAATTTCCCTAAACATGTGTTTTTTGTCAAAAATATTTTTGCCTATGCAATCTATATTACAACTTTACCTTGGGTTGCATCCATGTAATTTTAAGATAAATGCACTGCATTTAAAGTTTAGATGCTGGCCTGCATTCAAATGAAATACATAATATTAGTTTAATCAATTACATTGTGCAATAGCATTTGCATTTCAAACTCGCTAGACTATTTGTAAGAAAAATTGATTGGAAATTCAAAACGAGATCGACGAATAAAGATTTAACTAAAGTAGAACTTCAGTTGAAAGAAACGTAAACGTAGGGTGCAAACATAAATACGTACAACAAATGAGCAAACTCGGAACGGTAAATTTAACTGAGTTATGTCAGCTGGAAGTAGATGGATGAGAAAGCAAAGAAATAATGGCTAAGATTTATGAAACCAATTAAAAGAATAAATTCAGCAAAATTATAGTTGTCGGTAGACAAGAAAATTAAAAATCCACAAAATGGCTTTTCATCCCACAGCGTCTGACATTTTAAAATTCATTGCAATAGCAACCCCCGTTGGAACGGTAAAATTGAAAGCGATGAGCCCAGAAAGTACATCAGTCAACCGATTCGTTCATGCAAAATGGGAACTACTTTTGACTGCGTTGGTGTTGGAACATCTGCAGACCCTTGTAATCCGCTGTCGGTTGGCCTTTTGAGATCTCTTCCACTCTCCTCTTCAAAAGCGTCGGTAATCCGCCGATTATTCTTGTAGAGTCAAAGGCACTCACGGGAGTGATCCTCTTTTTATTATTGTATCCCCATCCCTCCTTTCTGTCGAAGAATCACCGAAGTAGAGTTTTGAAAAAGACGAGCTGGTGGAAAATTTGTTTTCGGTTTGGTGGAAAATAATTTATTTACAGCGGTTATCGAGGGAAGAAAGAGTACAATGATTTGTCAAAATGGGTGCTGTTGCTTGGTTACTTTGCTATTGAAGCTATAAAAATATTCCGCCCTCTGATGATTTCTGGTAGTCTTCTGAACTATTTCTACGATTGTGGAAGAAAAACAATAAATAGTCATCAAAAACTCCTCTGATTTGAGCTATAACGTCATGTGCCGCATATGCCATATGCTGTATTGAAAACGAAGAGAGGAAGCTGTTGTTGATTCCGAGGGCGGGTCACGGGAGTCACGGGGTCAGTGTGACTTCCCATTTTTTTTTCCTTATTCAGAAATTTGGAAACATAATTACAATAGGGCAATTTTTAAATGACCGTAAAATCCATTTTCTTTAGATGTTCGTGTGTGCTGTACATACCAGTATTTTATCATTGGAAAAGTTCGGCAAATAGGGTAGTTGTGACCTATTAAAAATCCCCATTTTGATCATTAAATATCGTTACTTGACCCTCAAAACTCCAAAATTCACCACTGCCGTATTTTAAAACACAACGATTGATTTTTAATGAATTTTTAAAAATCCGACGCGCAAAAGCGCGCTTTTCTGATACGACACGAGTTACGTCACTCGGCCTCAATCCTCAGCTCTCCGCGACGGACTCATGTTATCGCTACGGACATTTTGAGCGCGTAGTTATTTTTAATTTTTAGATATTTAATAATCCTTTTGATGCATGATGGAGACAGGATACGTCAAAGGACAGTCCAACAATCTCCCTCAAGTGACATCAATGATGGTTTTTGCCTATTTTCGAGAGGACGAGCGATTTAAATCTTCCAAAATCACAAGGAGTTAATAGTCTTCAAGTGCGTCTTCAACGTAGCCAAGCGTTTCCCTCGCTTCTCCTCGTCGGCTGAGGCGCGGCGGAAGTACCGATGACGTTTCTTCCGCTGCCGAGTGACGTCACATTTTCTTGAACTTTAAAAATTATTTAAAAAAAAACTACTTATCGTATCGCAAAAATTTTTTCACCGATGATGTTCACACATGTTACTCTATCATATAAAAATAAAATTGAAAAATCGAAAACTACCCTATTGAAAATTTTCCCGTTTCAACAATTTAAGATAAGAGTACCCTTGGCTTCATTGTTGGTATAAATTGTCTAAATGTCAATAAACTATATAACAGGATTTTTTTGTTTCAATACATGTTATAAGCTACCGACACAACAGCAACAATCAGTAGTAGCATTCAGTATTTCATTCCGATATTTAGCTTGTATCTGGTAGAATCAACTTTTTAGTCATCGACATTTGTGATATGAATCCCTGTAAAACATTCTTTTATTCATCGGTTTGCAATAAGCTATTAGGTATTCCAGATGGTTTCTTACTCGCTCTAAGGCAAAATCATATCCCATTTTGTTCTTTTGCAACTTCTACTTAGTTTCAAGCAACTTCTGAATAATCTGTTCTTGCAATTTCATATATCTCTTTCACAGCAAAAACCATGAAATTTCTCTAAATTTGATGGCGTAGTTCTCTATATTTAATGCAGTTTTGTGCGTGTGAAAAAATCTAAGAAATATGCATATTTTTTAGTGACGTCCAGAATTAACCATGTCGAGGCGTGTCCAGAATTGGGGATCACATCCAATATCGCAACAAGGTGTTGTATTTCACCATCATAACGTTAGATCCCAACCAGTCCGATCACTCTCATCAAAAATTGTTGCAAATTGCACTGAAGACACCAAATTGTTTCTGACATGAAAGTTTTTTGCTTAAAAAAAAGAAATATGTTTTGAGTGCAAAATCTTGAAGTTACCTGAAAGATGACAAAGTTTATCTTCCAAATTGGATATTACATTGGATAGTATAATAAGTTCCCAGGAAAATTGTAGCTTTCATTTATACCGTAAAAAAAAAATTCAATTGCTTTTTGCGCTACTCAATACTTAATTAGATATCACAAATGTAACGAATTCATAATGTTTTTTCAAAATCGTGAATAACGTTTTAAAAAACTAAAGTCGTGAGAATTTGAAGCATGATATGAACACTGACGCATTACAGATGAGTGATCGATTAAATGCCATTTCACACTCAATAAAAAAAATAGCCACATCCATTTAACAATCGCTACATCTTTCTTCACAATCAGCAATAATAGAGCCGTCACAATAATATCTCTGTTGCACAAATACGCTCGGTCCCGAGGGTCTGTGTCATCACAGGGTCTGGATAGGGAACGGTTGTCCAACAAGAACGGGGTGGCGGGTGGGCGTTGTGACGTTTGTGCACACCCATGATTAATGAGGCAAAGTGGGAGCGGAATGCCTGACTTTGGGTTAATCAACTGCGTAATCGACCGGGATCGAATTCCCTTATTGTCCCATTTGCTGTGTATTGCGGTGCCCGCGCGGAACTATAGACGCTCCGTTGCAAATACTGGTTTTCCACATTTGGCCCAGAATTGGCCATTAATTTCATGTACTAAAAAAAGTGAACAGGTAAATCATTTGAAATTGCGAAGAAGATTAATTTTCATCTTTTTTTTATTTTTTGTTATAGAAATTGTCTCGTGATTTTTGCATTGCCGTTCAATTCCGGAAATGTTCGTTATTACTTGACAACTAAGCACTGAAAAAAATGAAATGACTATTTTGGGCCGATGAATATAATAGAGCAGTGATTCTTAAAAAGTGCACGAGGCTTCTGGAGAACCGTGGGATCTTCACAGGAGTTCTGAAAAATTTTGAAAATAATTTTGTAAATAAATAGAGACATTAATTGTGAAACTTTTGCAATATTTCGTGGCCCCTTGCAGTAAAAATTGAGCCATGTGCTGCACGCAGGAAGCACGCATTCAGAAATTTTGCAGCAGTAAGTATGATCCATCTGAGGGGCCCCTTGAATTACAAAATTGTTGAGCAAAATAACGTAAGAGGCTCCATTGTACATCTTTTTACCATTTCATCTGCCCACACATCCCAAAAAATTGTACCCCTGTTAAAAAAAAACTAGTTTACTGCAGCCATTTGCACCATGATCTCTCTATTATCATTTGCATGGCTCAGAGTGCAGTACACTGACTTTGTAAACAAATAATACTCCACCTATATTTCACTTAGGAACCATACACATTGACAACTATGTCACACAGGAACGATCTAAATATCATTGATATTTAATATGTGTTATTAGCATTTTTTGCTTTTTTAACATTGTCGCTGAATTCATTACACAATTTTATTTTCCTAAAGTATTCGGCAATTGCTTACCAAAAAAAAAAAAAAAAAAGTGAAAGCGGTTTTTTTTTTTTTGCTTCTGCTCACAAATAAATTTATTATGTTGTGTCAAGATTTGAAAAGGCTATTGGTTCGTCAGTATCCAAAATATGTTTCAAAAGCCTCATAGCAAAAAAGATGGAGAAAACACCGTTGAAAATACGAAATGCTTTCTATGTCTTCCAAAAAAACAGCAATAAATTTAAAATTCACTCCAAATCCTTAGCAAAAAAAAAAAAAAAAAGGTCTTTCCTCATCTATGAATCTCGCTTATCAGTGTCATGAAACAAGCAAGAAATAGGAAATACAAAATTTTTTTGCGCCAAAAATCGGCATAAGAGCTCTCCGATGGGAAAGGCCAATAAAACTGGCTCACAATTATTATAATTCATTGATTTTAGTTACATAAATACACGGAAGTAAGTTTGTCTGATGCAGAACGGGCTAAATACTGTGAGTGATCAAGCAGCTCATTGAAAATTATATTATAATTTAATCCCGGTTGAAGTACTAAATAATAACGAATACTTCATAAGTCTATGCAGCAAAATCTGTACTTTAGAGAGATAATACAATCACTAAACACCATTAGTTAATGCCTAGTTCTCCAGATTTTCAGAACCTCAAGAACAAGATCGAATAAATTTTAAGCTCCAATTAACTCAAAGCTCAATTCACTCTCTCATTGATTATTCATCGCAAGCCTTATTACATAAACTTGTTCGATGATCATAATTAGAAATTTGATGATTTCAAATTTAACGGTAGTAGTTTGAAGAATAGCTTCAGTTGCTTCAATATATGATTTGAAATTCATTCTCTCATGCATTAGCAAGGATTGGGTAAATTAGTAACTAGAGATATTCAATCATCTTTAATTCGGTATAATGGAGGAAATATCCTAAGCCATAATCCAGCCTTGTATGGGAAACATATTTGGTAATATACTATGCGGAAATGACTGGGTCATGTATATTTATAGACATAGGCGAAAATATTTATAGAAATAGGCGAAAATAAGTTGAAAATAAATTAATGGGGCCTCGGTGGCTCAGAGGTAGAAGTTTCACCTCGAAAGCAAGAGGTCGCGGTTTCGATTCCCGCCGGTGCCCTGTGTGTTATCTCTCCTCTTTGTGTTATGAATCTTTCGTGTGCTGTCTTATATATGTTAGTAAAGAAGTCCAACCTCTCTAGAGGCAATGGCACCCACTCTCTACGCAGTATGTTTTAAAAATTATGCACACACGACAGCAACAACAACAAAGTAAATTAAGGGTTACAGAATGATTGTCAACATTACTGAATCAAATCAGAGTTAGTACACGTAGAACATTTTAAAAACAGTTTCACATTTTGTCCGTTATATACTAAAAACTTTCCCAGTTCTCCTACTTGATTTCATTTGCACAACTGCTCACGGAGGGACAATATTTTCCTTTGCTCAAACTACGAATGTAGAATCGCAAACCTCAATTGGCGCCTTTTCGAGACAGTAAATCAATCGCGTTGGCGAACTTCCACCTCCAAATAAACCAAGAAAAACACCAATCATAATAATGTACCACCACATGCAACGCGCTGGGACCCCTGCAGAGACAGCGAACCCGCTCCTGCTTCCGAAAAACCAAACATCAATTTTTCATTCGGACCTCAAGATACAGGCCGAAAAATTAAAGCTTCATTGTCCTCCAGAGTTCCAGTAGTCGCGTGGCTTTTGCCAGAACACTTGGGGAACCCCCCTAGGGTGCTCAGGCTCACCTGCTCAGGAGGGTGGGGGTGACAAAACCACGCTTTTCGACTGTCACGTGAACGCATGATTTATCGGAACCACAGGAAAAAGATGGATGATGGGATCTGGATGCGAAATCAGATCTTCCAGTATCACGTTTCAATCTGCGTATCTACAGCTGGGAAGCTTAATACCAGGTCTTTATGAGGCTTTAGATAAAGGCACCTCCTGCTAAAGGTTTTTCTGAGCTTTGTACAATCTTGTTCTACAACAGTGGTCCCCTTTAATCTCTATCTCCGAATCATTAAGACTTGTTAAATTGTCGAAGATAAGTGACAGAAGCTATTGTTGTGACGTAAAATAACATTTACAGGCTGCTTAAGATCAGATCGGAAAGAGAAGTTTTCTGTTCCACTTCTCTTTTCTGATTTCTGATTTCTAATTCTGATTGAATTAAATAAAATACATTTTTTATTTGAGAAAAAAAGGCATGGTGTGTACATTGGTAAGGTGAAAGTGAATAAAGCGCATCAGCTACAATACCAATTCCCTTTTTTTAAATGCATATAAACAAACAAAAACAAATTTCTTCGTACGTGGAAACTGTACTGACGCTGTGAGGTTCAGCCATTATCCTGCAAGGAACTATTGTATTCTAGTTTGGGGTTTCTTTGTCATTTCATTTCCATAATTCTACCATGTTCCAAACCTTTCTACATTTTTGGCTCTTGGAGGTACTTTCAAACCTTGGGGGTACTTTTAATGCAAAGTACTTTAATTTTCATCAGATGGATGAAATATATATACAGATGAAAATAGATAAATGAATAAACAATGTTCAAAAAAAAAATTGTGATGTATTTCTCTTCTCAAGATTACATTTTAAACACATAAGCAAACGAGCAAACATTCAGAAAGAGAGATGTGTGATTGCCATCTTCTTTATGTTTTCAAAAATAATTTATTAGTTTAGAAATTCTGTTATTACACAGAATGTTATTCAAAATTGCCAACAAGAGGAGAAAAAAGAGTTTTTTAATGAATTTACCCTTCAAGGAGTTATTGAATTGAACTTTAAAAGAAAGCTTCGGCAAATTATTTCTCAAGTCTGTTTGAATTTTCCTTGAAAATAATTTGTACCCTATGTCAATAATCTTTAACAATATTTTAATAGAACTTTTGTTGTTTTATTATGCTCGCTAGCCGGGTACCCGTCTCTACCAAGGATTCTGCTGGGCAGGGTGTTTTAGTGAAACTCATTCATAAATTTTCAACCATCTATATACATAAATGTAGCTACTTCCGTAAACAATGGCTATTTTTTCTGTCTGAATAGAATAAAACAACTGTATTACACACCCTAAATACAAATGCAAGTTACAAATAATGTTTTGGAAAAAAAGGAAATGTTAAAAGCTTGGGCATATTGTAATGAATACATATTTACAGTATCAATAGATCTAGAGCTAAGCATTTCCAAATATTGCACATTTAATAGGTCCCATATTAAATAGGTCCCAATCCCACTTTAGAGACTAGTTATGCAGGGCCTCTTGATAAACTACATTCTTTGTCCTGCCGCCTGGTGAGTTAATGGTGAGTCACCTGGTTAGATATTACTGGCACTGATGACTATAAAAATTCTAAGAAAGCTATAAATTTCATACTTACTCCAGGCAGGCCTTGGTTCAAAATTTTCATTATGATCACTATTAATATTGTTGTTGCAAGGCAACAAATTTTTGCAACAATGGACTGAAAATTTAATCATTTAATGGGGAAACTATATGAAATTTACTGTTTTTTATAATAACTTTTTAAAACTAAGTTTTTTAGAAATAAATTATAGCCTATCCTGATTCCTGGTAATGTAGTTATCTACGGTGAAAAAATGGATAAATTCGGTCCAGTAGTTTTGAAGATTACCCTGGACATACATACAAAAGCAGTCATTTATGTATATAGATTAAATAAAAACATTTGAATTTAAACCGCAGACCGCGGGCGATAATGAACATAATTAGTATTGTTTACAAAATACCCTTGAGCTAATTAAAATAAGATTTTTTAAAACTTTTTCTACATCTCTTTCTCGAAACGTTTGTTTAAAGTGAATCCTTCACTTAAGACCTAAATTTATATTGGATTTCAATTTCATATTAGAGCTCCTTTTCCAAATTTTTGTTTCTAAATAGTGATTTAGAAACGTTTTCATCAAGAAAATAATACAATGTAAGAAAATTCCGAACCATCACAGAGTATTTTCGGGCAACGTTCCGTGATTTCTCAGGTTTCCACCAACCTCATGCGAAAATCAAGTATTTTTGCGAAACAGTTTCCTGAATTACTAAAAGTTGCATGAATGCAGACTTCCCACTCTTGGGAAACTATTTTTAGTTACAAATGTCAAAATACACTCAACGTTTTCGTTAAATGTTTTCCCAACAGCTCAATTACTGCCATTTCAGACGGACTGAACCCCAAAGGAGGGCAAACTGTAGTCTCTGGATACTGTAGCTTTGCAAAAATCGCTGGCAAATAAGCTGATCTGCTCTTGCTTGCAATTTCGCATAAGCTTTAGCCACATTTGCTAAAATGCTGCATTATCTATAACTGAAATGTATGTTTATATTCTTAGAAGGTATCTGATTCATTCTAAAAATATGACCGGCTTTTATTCGGATCGTTTTTGAATTCTTCAGGTAAATTTCAAGAAGTTCGCTGATTTTTACCGGGGAACTTTAGTATTTTCTGCCGGATATGTTGCTGGCAGAAATTAGGCGCCTATTAGCTTTCCACTATTTTTAGGAACGTATCTGAATTTGTTTACGGTGCACTATTAACGAAAATGAATCTTCCAAACTTTGCGAAAGATTTTTTTTTTCGTCGACTGTAAACTAAAACTGCAACAACAAAAATGACATTTTTAATGCCTACATTCACATGGTTTATTTGTATAAATACAAAACATGGCTTCCTAGCATACAGAACTACTTTGTTGATTAATGACTCCTAACTCAGCAAAATGTTTTGTTTTGTTTTGTTTTGTTTTTGTTTTTTTGCTAGCTCTAACCTGGAGTAGAAAATTGACAAAGAAACACACACAAATGGACAGTAAATTTGTTGAGGGGAATCAAATGGAAAAAAAAATTATGGAAACCAAATAGTGCTTTAAAACTACTGAACATAATTACTTAAATTTAATTTTGTTTTGGGAGGAAAAAATTCCTGTAATTTCTTGCTTGCCTTGATTTCGGAATTATCTGGTATAAATAGCATTTATATTTCTTTTTAAACACCTTAACAAGTTATCGTAAACAATCAATACTTTTCGAGAATATACCTTAATCACAGTACCTCAAAAATGACCAAACGACCAAAAATTTTTTATTGCTTATTTCAAAAGTAAAAGTTATTTAAAACACTTGGCAAAAAATAGCATTTCTCTAGCTCAATTATTTAAAAAGTTATGAGTGACTTTAGGGCATGCACGATATGAGTTCTAATGGGAAATGAAAACTTTAAAGTGTTTCTTCTCGATGATCAGTTTTCAGTGTTTCCATGTTACTGGAAACGCTAAGGAATTTTTTCTATTAAAGATACAACTTTAAAGCAATATTTTTTGCACTCAGGATAATATATTTAACAAAACTGTGCATTGAATAAGGGTCATTCCATGAAAATGTCAACCTCAGCCGAAGAAAAAAAAAATACCGAATTAAAAGAAGCAAAAAAAAAAAAATGAATAAATACATAAATAAAAATTATACAACATAAGAAGTTAGAAAAATAGAAAAAGTATTGTAATTATCACTGAGATTAGCCATAATAAATAGTTTGTAATGTGTCTATACTGCTTATTATTCGATGGTTACGTTAGTCACGTTACGTTAGTCACACTCCATCTTGAGTAAAAGTGACACTTAAGACTAAAAAAATTAAGATTCAATAAATGTGTTTTGTGTTTTTAAAAGAAAACTTTACACATTTTTCAAATGTATCATTCAATTTTTAACACTTGCTTAACTTTGAGAAATTTTTGCCTCACAACATGAGCATTAATTTTCACTGTTGAAAAAATGTTACGTTAATCACACTGCTACTTTGGTTGAAAAAATATCTCCTGTCAGTAATTTTGTTTTAAATTCTTAGTAGAAATAATACATAGATACTATGTATATTGTAAATCCATCAGTAAAACTAAAAAATATTTTTTATCCTTTAAGTTACAAGTAAACACAGTTACAAAATCAGCTCTGAATGTTACGTTAGTCACTATGGAATGACCCATAAGTATTTGATAAATTACTTTTGGGGGGGGGGGGCTTGTTAAACCTTTAAAAACAAAATTTTCTAAATTTTTTTACATAATAGGTCACAAAATCTTTCCAATCAATATATAAGAAATTGATTGCACAGATTTTTAGAGGTCATTCTTGTTATCATTTAGCATAAAGAAATTTCGAAATAAGTGCAAAAACAAAAAAGCCTTAGGGTTTTGAAAAAATTGAAATTTTCTTAAATTTGTCAAATTTTCAAAAAAACTGAGCAAAATTTTTAATGTTTGAAAATAAATTATTGATTTTTAAACAAGTTTTAAACAGAAACAAAGATTTCAAAGAATTATGCTTTTCACATAAATTAAAGAAAATTGTTAAAAAGGTACTGTAACCCCTTAAACTTCTTCCACGTAAATTTAGTGTTTTATGATTCTATAAAGAGGTAAACCAAATGAAATTATTCCCAATTCTTAAAACAAACGACACAATGATAGTAATTTCAAATTTGAATAGACTTTTTCTTTTTTTTAGATAGAATATTTTGAAATCGGAGCACAAAATGAACGCATAATTGGGGGAGATAAACAAAGATAGTGAATGTACCTGGCATTTAATAACTGCAATTTGTGATGTCACTTCTCCTTTATTACTTTCTTCAATTTAGGAAATTCCACTCTCATGGAGTCAAAAAAAAAAAAAAAAAAAAGCATAGTTGCAGAAAAAGAAAATTGTGTCTACCATTATTATGAGAATAGTGCGAGGTTATAAATTTTATTCTCCAAAAAATATTTTTGCATTAAAATTGTTTTTTCCATTAAAGGAGTTTTTTCTGTGTAAGTTTATTATATTTATTTCTGTAGCATTTTGTTCAAAATTGGTCATCATATGTATATTTTCCAAATAAAGATAAATCAAGCACTTACTTTCGATGTATTTTATGACAAAAATCATAGTAACATTTAAATAAGGAAATAAATTATAACTTAAACATCTAAATTTTATGGAGTTGCCGGTCATTCCATGGAAATGTCGACCTCAGCATCAGATTTTTTATTCCCAAGGGACAGGCTAGATTTTTCTTGTGTAATATAAAAATGTATGCCAATTTTAAAAAGAACTACGTTTATTATGAATGTTCGTGACTGCCGTCTTTACACAATTTATGAGATAAGAATTTCAATTAGTTTGATTATTTTATATTTTATATTTTGTTACATTAGTCACAAAAATATGCTATTTTCTATTTTGAAATAAAACCAAAAAAATATACAAGTTAAAACCTTTTTTCTTGCATCTGTATCATAGCAACATAAAGTGTACAAAACATTATTTTAAATATAGCAGACAAAAAAAAAAGAATAAGTTGAGCCATGACTAACATAACATTTTAAATGTAACTTGAGTAACATTTGGAAAAATGACTGCTTTATTTTAAGACTTATTTAATTTAATGTTCATTTGTATTTACGATTTTGAATGAATATGCATGCTAAACTGATTTAAAATCTTTGGGTTACAAAATAGCTCTAGTAATTTAGCCATGCAGACCTTCTATTTAAAGACGGCCTTTTTAAAAGCTTTTTTTGAAGGGACATTCTGCTAATTTAAAGAAAAATTATTATTTACCAGAAAGAAGATGAGTAAATCAAATTCAGTTTTCACATGAATATGCATCCAACTCAAGAATCCGAACTAGAGAATTGGGAAAATAAAAGGACAATCTTAACAAAGGAGAACTTGTATATTTTATAGAAAATGTCTCCATTAAACATCAAAATGAAGTAATGGCAGCTCACTGGAAAACATTTGATGATGTTACATGCTACAGTGACAATAAACGCCGCTGTTGCATATTATAAAAAAAGCATGAAGGATAATTTGGAAATTTAAACATTTGCTATGATATCTGGAACTAAAATGCCTTCTGCAAAGTGACCTGGGAAAAATATTTGAGCATTTTGTTCAGTATTACATTTTAATTTAGGATATACAGCACCATTCGTTTGACAAATCAGTAAATCCTAAAGAATAATATGTCGTTGAAAAGTACTACGGAGTTTCTTTTAAGATAACTAGTAGATCGGCAGAATACTTGAATTTTGCGAAACTATCAACTTGTAATAAAATTAACTTAAAAAAAAATGAAGTGTTTAATTAACTTAAAACTAATGTTATTCAGTTAGTAAAAATAGTTTTTTTTTGGCAGATTTAAAAATAGTTAATTAAAGGGAATCTTTCCACTCAATTTATAACCCTAATTTAGAAAAAAAAAGGAAAGTCAGGAACAATAAATGCAAAGTAAAAAGGTTCAACGTAAAGTGTAAAAGTAGTTAGTGTAAGTTTCAGATATTAGTTATAATATTTTTTTTTTCATATACATGAATTGCTTGTTATTCGATTGTTACGTTAATCACCCACAGTATTAAATAAAAGTACCGGTAAGAACTATAAAAAAAACAGCTTTAATAAATGTGTAATTTTTTTACAGTAGATTGTGTATCTTTCAAAAATACATCAGCCAAGTTTAAATGCATGCTTTACTTTCAGAAAAAAATTACCTCGTTACATAAGCATAGTTTTTCAGGGTTACAAAAATGTTACGTTTCTCACGATGCTGTTTTTGCTGAAAAATACCTATCAGCAGTTATTTTACCTCAAATTCTTGGTAGGAATGACACATATTGATTATGTACATTTTAAATCTGCAAATTCAACCTTAAAATAGTCTTTATACTTTAGGTTTTAAATAAAAGCAGTTAGAAAATCACTGAAAAATGTTACATTAGTCACTACGGAAAGACCCTAACCGAAATAATAAATAACATCTTCAAGAGTTAATCCATTTGTAAACTTTTTGGAAGTAAATTTTAAGCTTTGATTAAAAAATCTTTGATTAACTTATTTAAAATAAAATATCCAATTGATAAACATATCGCTCCTGTGAATATATGCCGTAATAAGGACGCTGACTAAAGGTTTACTTCGATATAAACATTAAATTTGCAAACATTTTGAAAATTATTCGCCCGTAACCAGTTTAATGAAATAAAAACTTTGAAAAATATTGAACCGTAATTAAATAAGCAGCAGTTTAATTCTAAATAAAAATATAATAAAATTGAAACACAAAACGTTAAAATTATGTAATTTAAATCTTTTCTTGAAGTTCCTTTTCACACAATTTTCATTTTAGTTTGAATTTTAGTATGTCAGAACAGAACAAAAATGTATACAGCATACATTTATTGAATTGGAAAAGTGTTCAAACCAGGTAAAGTGAGAACTGATGGAGAGAATTACAGCTATCGAAGGTTGAAAAAAATTTTCACCACAATTGCTTTTTCTTTTTTTAATAAGTAGAAAGGAATAAGTTAAACTTAACAGATTTTATTAACAGTACACAGAGTGCAGAAAATTTTAAATGTAAAATAAAAAATAAATAAAATTAAACTAATGAAGAAAAAATTAAATTGAAAAACAAACTCTTATAGAGATAATTCAATTTTCCCTTCAACCAACCCTTTCTGAACAACATTTTTTTTTTTAATCTAAGGAAACAATTTTTCCCTTCCAAATCTCAATCAAGGGAGACCATATGAAGCATACCTAGCTACTTTTTTTAAAGACTTACTGCTGCCGGCAGATACGAATGTGCCAAATACGTCACAACGTTGTATTGTGCAATAACTCACTTAGCAACCGAGGTAAAATAATTCTGAAGGTATGTGCCGAATTCGGCACGCATGACGTTAAAGGGTTAAATCATCCTTTCACAATTTTTATTTTATTTCAAGTTTTAATGTGTTATGAAAAAAGTGTATGCAGTCTATATTTACTTCAGTAGGTATCGTATTTTATGTAGCTTTTTATCTCAACGAATAGATAACAGTTTAAGCAGCATATTATCAGTTTACCAGAAAAAGCCTGCACTGAATTTTCTGGATTAAATGGAACTCGGAAAGCTCAACAGCCTGATGCTGATAAAATTGAAATTGGATCAATATTGTTTTAAAAACCTCATTTATAAATTAATTTTCAAGTAATCATGTTTCGGTGCTATGGAAATATTAACATCTATTAAATATTTCATCCATTGTATGCTAAGTGATACTGATGCTTTGTTTCGGACATGAAATCAGTTGCATTGATTGAACACGTGAAATGAGAGACAACGGATTTCAGATTTCAATATGGAGGAAAACAATCAAATCCTTATCCATCAAGCACCAGGATCCTTATCCTTCAAGCACCAGGAATCCGTTGATAGATTATGTACCGGAAACAGGGCTCCACCGAAACAGAACACCAATTCAGCGACGACAAAGCTTATAGCCATCGAAGAAGCGAAGCAGTTCTTGTTCCATTTTTTTTGGTGGTTTACCGGTAGAAAAAGGGCAAGCGCATAACACACACCATTCACATAATGCCAAAATCATCAATTTGCTCGCTAAAAGGAGCAAATGTTCCCAGAAAAAACTCATTGCAGGAAATGCGGACCTGTTGGACTCGTGGCCTCTATTGTAGCACCCATCTCGATCCCCGACGATGATAAAAATTTCAGTCACCATCTGCTTGGCTCCAGTACTTTGGGCTATAGTCCGTGCTGGAGAGACTACCAGGAGATAGCATCTCGCCAATTGTGTCCGAGGGCCCAACGGTGAAAAGCGGGCATAGGACTGGGAGGTTTTATTTTTGTTATTATATTATTACCCCAGAGATTATTATTGATCTTTACCCGGCGAGGTGCTTGGGAAATGTGTGGTCAGGATTTTGGGAACCGCCGCCTCCATTAACCGCTGATGTCTTTCGCAGGATGCAACTCCCCCTTTTAGAACGAGGTGATCCTTATCTTCCTCGCAGCTCCTCTTGCTCCAATCTGTTCGGGGATGTTGCGCTGGGCTGGCGTATCACCTGCAGCGAAATTTCGAGCGTCTTCCAGATTTCGGGCACAGATTTTAGGATTGTGTTTTGGGATAAGACTCATCTGATAGCCTTATCTGAAGTTATATTATTTTGATTTGGATCTGCTTAAATGGCCGGAACGATGTCTTTATTCAGCTTCTTTCAACAAGGAAATTGGATTGAATCTGAGATTGCTGAGGCTAATTCACCAAGTGCTTCGCGTGTCCCTTAGATTGATCTCTGGTCGGATAAGTAAAATAATCTAATTTCCTGACACTTCGATTTCAGCTTCCTTTTAGAATCTTAACTTTCACATACGACTATTATTCCTGTCTGAGAGAGAGAAAAAAAGTGGGGAAGACAGCACCATTCAGTATCTTCAATGTCTATAACAACTTCCGCTCGTAAAACACTTTGGCATGGTAGTGAGAGGATACCATTATGTCCTAAATAACCCGGCATTGTTGGTGCCTTCTCAAATGTTCATCTATGACATTTTTTCATCACTTATACATTTTTTTAATCAATCAATCAATTATTTGTCGTACAAAATGGGATTACTGTAATTGCTCGAGAACATTTTTTTCATGAAATTCGTTTTCTTTAAAAGAAATTTTATTTAATACAAAAAGGGAACTTAAGCTTTAAAATTAGAGTAAAAAAAAATCTAGCATATTATTTAAATTAGAGTTGAGAAAGCAAATTCGTTATTTCACCTTGTGAGGTTTCAGTTATGGTTGTTCAAAGTTTTAGTAACTTTCTAGACTATATACTACGTGAAAGTAAAAGAAAATAAAACATATATTTTTTTCGTTACAAGTTACGAAAAATTCTTATATTGAAGCAAATATTAGAAATTTTAATTCACTATTTCTCATAGAGCAAAAACGCATTTAAACTTTAAAAGTGAAACCACGGCTAAAAATCTTTAAGTCTAAAACAACATTACTAAATCATTTAAAAATATAATTACTAAAGCACTAAGTGAATCAGAATGTAAGCTTTAATACCAGTATGATTCTTTGCTCTCAATCACTTCGTTTCTTGTCATCTGTCTTGCATTCAGAAGATATTACTCCCTGCGTCTATCTGACAGTTATGAGAACATGCATCATAATTTCTTTCAAGACTTTCAAATACGTCTGTCATCTCTTTCTATAGACGTGTCTTTAAGATATCACCAGGTGAATAAGTACACAAGCAAGCCATTGGACTTTCCCTTTTCCTCTAGCAATCATATGCTATAGGATTCAGGGTAAATTACAATCATGGTAATTTCCCTCAGTAACGTTGACATGTTTGAATTGCAATTTATTTTCTTTATTTCAGCAAAATTAGTTATTATTAATTTTTAAAAATTGACACAATTAAAATTGAAGTGAAAGCTAAAAAAATTACAGATTTTTGAGCTTTAGAAATCAGCTTTAAATGTGAAAAAGGTTGGTTTGATATAATTTGCAATTTTAATTAATTAAGAGAATACTGATAAAATATTAGAAAGAAGATGTTGGTATACGGAAAAGGGAGGCTCTTGTAGTTCTGGATGGAGCTTCTTGTTAACTTTGCTTTATTTCAATTTGTCGATTCAACTTCTCTTTTTACATAAAACTGTTTTTATCCTTTTAACAATTAGTTAACGATAATGTTTTCCTTTGTTTTGATTTCTCCTATAGCAATTGTCTAGTATAAAACATCTAAAACCTAAATCTATACCATAAATTTTTATAAGAAAGTAGATTGAAAAAGGAAACATGAACCAGTGAATTACTAATTTTAACTGCAAATTCGTTAGTTTAATTTATTTTTCTCTTTTTAAAACCTCACTTCTTTTTAAGCTTAAGGCTTTCCTTTTAAAGTATTTTTACAATCAAAATAAAAATATTTTGAACTTTTTTTTGTAATTATTTCCTTACTAACAAAAACGAAATACATCAAAATTGTAAATTATTCCATTTTATACAATAATTTGCTCTTCTTTGTCTGATTGATGGATTGCAATACCTAAGCATTTTTAAAACACTCCATTCATAATTGACCCTTTTATCAAAAAAATGTTTAGAAGGATTGTTGTTAACACCTAATATAATGAACATTAATGCGCTGCTCATGTTCGAGAATTAATCCCATCGATCAAAATAATCTTGTCAAGAATCTTAGCAACCTCAAACGTAAAAGACTAATTCTAAAATGATCACAATAGGATTGTCCTCGTTGATATAGAATGGCAGGAACAACGAACAAATGCCTTAGAAGAAAGTAATTGGTTCACAAAAATGCGAAAATAGTCACGAAACTTTGATTTGAATTAATGCCATCAATTTCTAATGTTTTCTTTTATTTTTACCTGTTTTTTTTTTCTTTCGCACCCGTGCGATGAGATTGATTCCAATAAGCAGGGAGAAATTACCCGCGCAATGTGTATGATACCATGAACCGGATACGCGTTTGTTTCTGGTTGAAATTACGTCATAATTAGAAATTGCGGTATCGGATTGATAGATTTTCTTTTATTTGCCCATCTAACAAACAAAAAGCAAGCCATTTTCAATCTTTTCGTACCAGACGCTTCACATCATTCGCTTAAAAAAATCTCCATAAAAATCAGAATTAAAACTAAATCTATCTAAAGCGCGACAGAAGAAATCAAAAAGCTACTATGAGTGAAACTACCTCAGTTCAGGCATTAAGGATTGTTTTTAATTTGTTGAAATATATTGTTTGTTTTAATGTTTAGAAAAATAAAATTCAATCAAACGGCTCAACGAAAAAAAAAAAAAAAAAATAATAATAATAATTAATTTCTATTATTCACGAATTCTTTCTGAAGTAATTTTGTATTCATAGCATCATAAATTGCTTGCACAACCTCCGTTTCATGTTAAAATTATCTCTTGTTTAGCTAAAAATTTACTAAAAGAAGCGTAAATAAATATACTTGATCCGTATACAACGACATGGATTCAAAAACTTTAAAATTGAATCGATTGAGAACACATGAAAGTGCTAATTTCAATAGTGATGTATAACTGTTACAAGTTTTCAGGTCAAAAAGATTTATAATTTATGTTTCACAAAATGGTTAAGAAGCGTGGATTGTCAGCTTTACTCAGAAAACAAATTCCCTTATTCGTGAAAACTATTGAAAATCCCTTTCTGCAGGAAGTTTTATGCAGATATGAGTATTTGTTATTTAGAACCAAATTTTGGAAACTGAAAAAAGTCTTTTCTTCTTTCTATAGTTAATGAGATACATTTTGCGAAATCATAAGTGTACTTAGTACTTATACACACCTGAATACTTAGAAGAAAGTACATACCGAGTACTTTGGGTCATGATTTTACAATTGGATTTCAATACCTTCTTATTTCAGAGCGAAATTTTATGCTTCTTATCAAAACTGAAATTACTGCTACAAGTGAAGATCTCGAAAATGAAACCAAAAATCCAGAGTTTTGTTTGAGATATCTTAATTTGCACGTTCTATTAACAAAGACTGAAGTTACGGCAAAAATTTGAAGTTATTACAATGCATTGCTCCACGAAAATAAATACTTTTGAGATTGTACATCGATTTGAAAATGTTCGGTTATCCATCAATATTATGCAGTTTATCAGTCATGGTTAATTTCTTTTAACCATGGTGGTTAAAAGAAATTTAACCACCATGGTAGAATTTTATTCCATATACACAGTAAAAAACAGATGTTGCTTTTGCAGTATAATACAGCTAATTTTGTAGCAACAAACTAAAAATTGCTAATTTTAGAGTAATAAACTGCAAGATTTCTAATTTTACACTAATTCACTGTAAAATTGCCGCTTTACCGAAATAAACTGTAAAATTGCTAATTTTACAATTTATTACACTGCATTTTAGTTTTAAACTGGAACCTCTACTGCCAGTATTATACTGTTGTTTTTACAGTATAGTACAGCTAATTCTGTACAGTTTATTGCTGTGTATTTTACAGTTTTAAACTGAAACCTCTGCTGCCAGTATTATACTGTCAGAACAGCACTTTATTTTTTGCAGTGCATTGAACCGTTTTTGAGAATTGAACAATTTAAAATAGACATTTAACAGTGCAACCACAGACGGAAAAATTTTATTTCAACGATTTCTTTTTTTCTCATGTGAGGAATTTTTCTTCCAAGCGGATACATGTGTCCGCGATTCAAATGATCCACCGAGACACGAGCACGATTCGGATCCTTCTGCTCCGCACACTACTAATCAAATATTTTTACTTTGTATTTGCTCACAGGCACTTGATGGAGCGATAGACGGACTTCCCTTGACCTTTTCCTCCGAAAGAGATGACGTCCTCCCCGAACGAAACGATATAACTGGGTGGGAACACAACACGTGGTGTCAAAGCCCGCGAAACGCCGCGGATTAAGCATCGGAAAAATAAATTAGTCCTCTCACGAGCCGAGAGAGAAATTCTCTCACTTTTTGAAGGGCGCTAAGTGATACATGTCAGGAGCGAGGCCAGTTCTTGCCTGCGCCTATCCCTTGCCCAAACCGCCAATTTTCACCGCCGACTAGAAAAGCTGCTGACAGCAACCTGTCAGAATCTGTACCTTCCGTTACGGTGGGACCGCCCATGCAAATAACAGTGGACTCCAGAGAGAGAATATTATCGTTTGGATGGGGGGGGGGGGGTTCAGCCCCGTCCTTTTACCTTGCCCATGCCAATATATATTTATTATATTTTTACCCTCTATTTCACAGCTGATTACGCGTTTAGCGCTCCCAAAGTAGGGTTTAATCACTGGGATGTAAGTGGGCACTGTGTTGAGGACAATGGTATGTGTCGTATCACGCTCAGTCGTGAGCCGGTGAATAATTGAAGAGAGGCCTGTTTATCGTAAGGTTGAATCCGTGTGGATTTCTTTTCTTTGTGAAGATGATTTTTTTTTTCTTTTCTGCTTTCCTTGGCTATGTGTGAAAAAAAGAAGAAAGAAAAGGGAAATCGTGTGTTTAACAAGTTTGGAAAGAAAAGGAGAAATAAAGAGGCTGTAATAAGTTTAGCTCGTTGCGAAACATCGCTTGACAAGTCGCTCTGTTGTGTGAACAGAATGGTGTTTGCCTACAATTATCTGAAAGAAATTATAGGATAGTCGAATGCTGCTTTATCGGATTCGTTCACATCATTCAAATTCCAGAACAATTAGTTAGAAAATGAAATAAAAAATTAAATGTTTAGTTCAGAAAAATATTTCAAGTGATATCGAAAGAGGAAGGGGGGGGGGGGGCATGCAAAGAAGAAAATATTTCTCTAACGTGATAAGAAATGCTTTAAAATAATAATTATGGTTTCTTATATGTTTTTCAGCAGAACAATTTTGAGCTTGTTTACAGCATAACCACAAATAGCATCATAAGCAGAAAATAATATTCAAATGTAGAAAGTGTATAGCAGGGATTCCCAAACGTTTTTTGTTCCGTGGACCCCTTGCCTAGTTTTCGAATTTCCCGTGGACCCCCTTCCTTGGAGTCGTTCCAAAACTAATCAGGAATCGTAATAATATAATTCAGGCATTCTAAAACCTTGAATTAAATAGTTAAGTTCCATTCATTGATGCTCTAAAACAACCAGATGGCAACTTTTTAAAATATTCAGTTTGACAGTTTTACTGCAGTATAAAAAATTAAAATTTTAGTGAAAAGAAAACAGATGAAGATAAAAACGTAACATTTTTATGCAGACTTTCATAAAAATAATGGCACAAAACTTAAATCAGCCAATTTTTCTACATAGAATAGGTATACAAGGAAAAAGAGGAAGACTGTGACACAGTGAATTTGGTGCATCAACAAAGGACCCACATTTGCATCTTGTGAACCCCCAATTTTTTCTTTCCTGTATATGCATCCCTTCCAAACTCGCGAAAACCTTTCTTAATCTGCAACTTTATGTCATCCTAAGATCTAGTTGCTGACGAGAAGGGATGAACAGAAATAAATCCTTGTCTTTGTCTTAACTAGAAGATTTGGGGTTAGAATCTTGATTTTTCAAACAGTTTACTTTAAATAAGTTTGAACTGGAACAACAGAACAAAGTGTTCTGATTCACCCCGCAAATCCTTATCCTATGACATTATGAAGAATTTTTCATTTTTATGCCGAAATTAAAATATGTTGTTTCTTCTAAGGTAGTACTCTGTTGCTCAGATATATGAATGATTAAAAAGTACTACCCTTAGATTTGAAATATAAAGGGGTCTGTATTTACATGCAAAGTTTTGCAAACCATGAAAACTTGATTTTTTTTTTTTAGCTTCCCGTTTGCAACCTTGCGCAGAAGCCAATAGTATAGTAGAAGCCATTAAGTGTGCCAATTGCGCAAAAAGCAAAATACTGCAATACGTTACCCACTAGAATAAATGGACCCTACGTCCCGTTTAGTCCCGTTTTCAGCCAGTCTGTCCCGTTCTCCCAGCACATGGCTATGGGACTTTGAAATATCCTGTTTTCTGAAGCGACAAAACGAAAACACTAGGAATGTTTGAATCGAAAGTAGTTGGGTGCACTATTATAAGTATTTTCATACCAATAATTTGAGCCAGGCAAGTTTGCGTAAAATTATTGAATATGCTTTGTGTTTGCGCAGCCTTAATGCACCGAAACAAGTTTATCTTCATTTGTGAATAGTTTTTGAACTTGCGAAAAAGCACAGCTGTAAATTTCAGTTCTTAAAGAAATATTGACAGGAAAAGTCACTTGTAAAAAATGCTACCAAAAATTTTTGTCGCATACAAAATCAGAACCAAATTTTACTCAAGAAAGTATACGCATTGAAAATGAATTACTGCATCTTTTTTTTTTTTACTTTTTTTTCAATTTCAATATTTTTTGTGTAACAAGCATATTCCGCAAAAAGTATAGAATTTTTGGTTTTTCGCATTCAGCTGATTAAACTTGATAAATATCCGATTTGTGGAGAGAAATAAATGGTCACCTTACACTAGAAAAGCACGAAAATTCTCCACTATCCGAAACTGTTGCTGAACGTTTTTACAAGGCTTTCAACTTCTCGAAACAATGTTAGGATGATTTACGTCATTCTCTTTCTGACCACAACATATAGCAACTTTCAAATAAACATGCACGGTATTGTTTCGCACAAGTTGTCTAGAAGTAATTCTGCTCGAGAATAGCAACTGCAACATTAGATATTAAAAAAATCGCTTATAAATTTTTTGAAACAAAGATTTGATTCGAAGCAAGTGTTAAAAGTAAGGGAAATCGGGGTAAAAAAAGTGGGGTAGCTGGAAACGAACTCTATTTAGTACTTTTTGAATCTAAACTGTAAGTGAGTGAATGAGAGATTCTGAAAAAAAAAAAAATCTGTGCTAAAATTTAATGATATCACATTCTTCTACACTGCAAAAATGAACTGTTATTTTTCAGTATAATACTGGCAGCCGAGGTTCCAACTTAAAACAGTAAAATGCACAGCAATAAAATGTAAAACTAGCAATTTTACAGTTTCTTACTGTAAAGTTAGCAATTTTATTATTTATTGCAGTAAAATTTAGCTGTATTATACTCTAAAAGCAACAGTATAATACTGTTGTTTTTACAGTATAGTACGGTACAGTACAGTACAGTACTGTTTTATACTGTACAACAGTATAAAACAGCAGAGGTTCCAGTTTAGAACTGTAAAATACACGGTAATAAATAGAAAATTAACAATTTCACAGTTTATTACCGTAAAATTAGCACTTTTACAGTTTAGTACAGTAAAATTAGTAATTTTTATAATTCATTACTATAAAATTAGCTGTGTTATACCGTAAAAACAGCAATTTATTTTTTGCAGTGTAACAGTGAAAAGTGACTGACATCAACTAGATTACCTGTCATGTGGAAGGGGACTAAAAACATTTATTTGTTAATTGTTAGACCAGCTACTTTTGATGAGCAAAGTAGGTGTTTCCATTTACCTCATAAATACTGTACTCTGGAGTGAATGGAAACGACTAATTTTTTCATTCGTGCTTTTTTTTCTTTCTTTCCTTTTTTTTTTTAAACGGAAGATTAAATTTTGATGCAAATTGCACTTTTGTGTGCATTTTATATAAATACAACTCATGACTTAGCTTTTGCATGATTAAAAAAAAATATTTCAGATTATATTTGGAGGATTCAACGAGACACATGCGACCAACGGGTCACAGATTGCGTGTTGATGATGACTTTTTAACTCATTTATGCCCAAGTTTTTTTAAACATTTTTTTTTTCAATTTTTATCTGCTGAAAACTTTTACTTGGAATGGTTTACATACATTTTAGGCTTAAAATAATTCGCCGTTGCCATATTTATTAAGTTATTTAACTTCCTGTTTATTGGATAGTTTGCAGATATGTGAGCAAAGTACGACCTTACTTGACTTTACTTTTGCAAAGTGACATTACAGAAGGCATCTGTGATCAATTTTAAGCAAATCATTTTAAAATAGTTTAATTTTATGAAAAATAAGTTCGCAAAAAAAAATTTACTTTCTGTGGCTACCCATGCTGGATCGTTGCTTGACTGATTTGTCTGAAAATAGCTGTCAATAAATAAACTCTGATATCCAAATAGTGGCTCTAACCACGGCCTACTAGTTGGCTTCCTCTAGTTGGTCGTGCTCTAACTGGTTTTCTCAAGAAGAAGGACTATTTAACTGGTGAAAAACAGCTTCAGTAAAATGATATACCCATTACTGGTTTTTGTATGCCGTAACTAACAAGCTTCCCATTTTTAGGCTACTGGGCATAAATGAGTTAAGCTTCTGATTACTTTTTAAGCTTTTAAACTGATTGCATGTGAGGTATTTACCTTCCTCCCTAAGGTACTTGTCCCTGTTGCTGGAACATGTACAATATTAAATAAAAAATTAAAAAAAAAAAAAATACCCCGATTTTCTGCCCTCACATTAAGATGAACTTCAGGGAACAGAACGATTTCAAAATTTGAATAAATTTAATTGTTGTCGAGAGAGCATTGGAAACCCCGAAAAGGGAAAATAATCACATGTAGTAAAATTTGCTAGTCGCAAAAGCAGAACTAAAAGAAAAAATTGAAAATCCTTTTAAAAGGCTTGAACTAAAATCAATTATTAGTATTCTATTTGTCAACAAATGGAAACTGACAGAGACAAAAATTTCAATACTTGATATTTCTTTCCTTGTCGGCCAAAAATGAAATCGGTTACCAATCACGTGTTTTAAATCTGCTAAAAAGGGTTATAATTTGAGTTCTATACAACATGGATATTCCGAACAAGTCCTATCAGACTTTGCTCTTTCTTTTGGTACTATTTTTTAAATGTACAAGTATGCTTCCATCGTAAAAATCTCGAAAAACTGTTTTTGATGCTATTAATTAATATCTGAAGACTAGACAATTGTAAGAACTCTCTCAAACTGACCTAAAATCGAGTTTAAAAAAGAAATTTCTCCCATTTCCAGATTTCTAGGTCGTAAAAATAAATAAATAAATAAATAAAAGAAAAAAAAATAAACATAAATAAATAAATGAATAAATGGATAAATAAAAGAAATAAATAAATAAAAATAATAATAACAAAAATAAATACAAATAAGAAACGAAAAAATAAAAAAAAACATTGTTTCAATGGAGTATTTTTCCGTTCGAGCAAAAGATTCGTAAAATTTTGAATGTTCGTTTATTAGGTGTTCGTAAAGTGAAATCGAACGTCCATTGCATATTGCTAAAAAATGATCTAAGTCAACGAGCACTACTTCAACTTCATTAAATCGCTTTTTATGAACTGTAAACAGCGTCGTTAAGGACTGATTTGAATGTTAAAGAGGCGAGAAGAAAGAAAAAAGAAACTGAGCATCCCAGGGGCGCACCCAGGATTTAACTTAAGGGGGGGCTAATTTCTGACATCAAGCACCCCTACCCCTTTCATATCCAGAGGTCATTGGATTAAAATTTTAAAATCGCGAAAATACTAAACTTTAATAGATTGCCCCCCCCCCCCCTTCTTTCTTTTTACTTATTTTTTCCGAAATAATAGTGTAAAGCTTTACTTTTTTGATTGGAAGCTCTCTTGCTTCTGTTAATTTTATGTGAATTTTTTACATATTTATCGAATTGTGTTTATGTAAGAAAATAAATGGTAAATACTATGAAGATCTTCCAACCTTACTGAAGATGGGGTGATTAATGCACTCACGAGAATAGCGTTATGATACGATCATTATGAACAAAGACATAAAGTAGAATATTCAAACATACTGATAGGGCGTTCGTGGGTTCTCCCCGGAAAAATTTCTGAAAAGTGATCTCAAAAACACAACATTTAGACAACCTTTGGTCATGTTAGGGAGATTTGAGACTTGCCGGCCCTCATCTAATATTTTTTCAAAATTTGAAGTCTTAGAAACGTTATTATTGCACGCCGTTTTGGCCATTGTTTGGGGGTGAGGTTTAGGAATGTTTCTATATTAAGCTTCGAAAAGCGCAGTTTGAGAGACATTGACTAATCTTAGGAAAAGCACGAGTCAGGGGCCCATTGTAAATTTTCGAAATTGATGTCCAAAAAACACCATAGTAGGCCCTCTTGAAAATGTTAGAAGAATGAATGGGGGTTTTGGAACTCTTCACTAACGGTTTTTTGATGTTGAAATTCCAAAAACGAAATTTATAACTATCTCAGTTAATCTTAGGAAGAATAGGGTTCAACCGCTCTCAACCCGAAATTTTTCAAACCTGAAGTCTAAACAACGCAATAGCATCTTTGATGATGTTAGAGAAAGGCATAGAGTTCGGTTTTCACCTCTGAATGTTTTTTGTCGAAATTAAAGATCTCAAAACTTAATTTTAAACGATTTTCGGGATCTTTCCTCGAACATTTTTTGAAATTGAAGTTTTAAAAATGTCATTGTAGACCATCTTTGATGACGTTATGGGAATGGATGGAATGTGGAACTCTCCACAGGATATTTTCCCCGAAACTGAGCTTAGAGAAATGCGGTTCCATTGTTGTCGATGTTAAGAGTTCGGAGGCCTTCCTCAGGAAAGTTTTCAAAATTTTAAGTCTTAAAAATGTGGTTATAGTCCATTTATCGGTAGCCATAGCGATATGATTCATGTACTCTGCACCAGCAGTTTTTCGTAATTAAAGTTCCAGAAACAAAATTTAAGACCTTTTATCATTATTATTTCGTGGGAGGAGGGGGCTTTTTTTTTAATTTTTTGAAATTAAAGTTTTAAAAGCAAAACTGTACGCCAAATTCCATAATGGGGCTCGCTTTTCACCTCCGGAAATTTTTAGAAATTCATGTTCCAAAAACCAATTATTAGACGATCTTCAATGAGGACTTTCAGACTTTCTCCCGGAATTTTTCTTTCAAGACTTGAAGCTCCAAAACTATAACTCCTTTCTAACTTTAACGCCGAAAAAAGAGAGGAATTAGGTTCGGATACCCCCTTCCTCCCATTTTCTTAGCTACGTTTTTTTTAAATATTTTTATTCCAAATCAAAATGGAGAAAATAGGAAAAGATTTTTCAGTTAACTATTTTGGTTTTAATTCCCTTCCAGTGCCTTCATTGGTTAGAAGTACAGAAGTTTGTGGCTTTAGAGTAAGTTTTTTTTTTTTTTTTGACTAATTTGTTTATTTTGCAAAGATACCCTTCGGTCACTTTTTTCTATTTTTTTCCCCTCTCTCTCTCTTTCATACTTCCTTTTATTTTAATACCATTTTATATTCCTTATAATCTTTTTAAACTTTTTATCAAGCATGTTTCTCAGAAAATCAGTGGCGGGCTAATCATGTCGCAAATGCCCCCCCCCCCTCCGACCATAGGGGGCTTTTATGAAATGGATTCAAAAAATGTGCATGAAAAATGATTTATAGAATTCTGTTTTTGACAGAAAGGAGCTTTAAAAATTTCATTATGACGATCCTTCAAACCTATAATTCGCCACTGCGAAACATCATGATTTTCCATGACAAACCCTCGAAATTAAATTAACTTTGGTTTTGATGGTGAGACGCTCTGTAATTTGAAATTCTATGCTTTGCTGAGGCCCCATTCTCGTGCATCATCCGTCTGCACATGTACAATGAATGATTTAATTGAAAGCAATGCCTTGGTTTCTTGGAAATTGTAGACGAGGAGGAGCGGTCTTTTATAAGTGAGAATTTACCCACGTTCCCCTAGACTTTAAAAAAGACAAGGTATATGTTATACGTGTGCGTATTTGTTATTTCAATTGGATTCAAAGTGTAGTATATATTGAGTTATTAATGACTTGAATCTTTTCTGACACCGTGGAAAAATTAAAAATGTCGTTGATGCTTAAGGCTTCAAGTCCAATTTTGTCATAGGGGGAGCTTAAGCCCCCAAAGCCCCCTCCTGGGTGCGCGCCTGGAGCATCCTCTTTCTCTACGACACAGCACTGAAATACTTAACCACTAGGTGGAACTGTTTACGAGAAGTATTTATTGGGGGTAGAAAAGAAAATCGAAAGATTGTCCCTGTTGATGAATTATGGATATATTTAGATGTCTGAAACAAGAACAGATCCAATAACTGTCAGCAAAAGATGATATTGTAAAAAAGGATTTTTAGAAGAAATATATAATGATTCGGATTTAAAGTCGCTTAGAAAAATTTTAAGGTCTATTTCGCATAATTTCCGAACATATTTTTTTATCACTGATATTAGACATGAAATATTATCTTTTCCCTTAATGTTATTAATTTGTAGAGCTGCTTCGAAAAAGAGAAAAAAAAATCACATATTTCAATCCATTGTCAAAATCTGGAAAGAAATGGAGCACAGAAACAGGTTTTATAGTTACCTCTGGTGCACTTGAAAATTCTTAGTGTGTCATTTATGATTTTACTTCACTAAGATGGGAGTATATTTGGACGAAACTCAAAGCTCTTATATTATTAAATACTAATAATGTCACTAGTTGGTTTTCTAACAAAAACAAAAAACTTTTTTTTTTTTTTTTTGTCAAAAACAACTGAAAATGAAACTTAGAAACGCCTTTCATGATTATCTTTGACGGGTAGCAACATAGAATAATTAGAGAGTTTGTTAAACACACAGAATCTATCATTGAAAATGAATCATTAAGAGTTATTACATTAGAAACATCCAGTCAAGTTCTGTCCAACTGATGGGGACCTATTTGCGAGGAAGAGATAAAGGAACGAGTTTGAGATGAGTTTGGGATGGAAGAACATACAGGTCCTACCAATTTAATTTGTTTGTATGGTACGCATTTGAAGTATCATTTTTCTCGCTTAATATTTACTTTTAGCTGTTCGCCATCTTACCCACCTTTATTCGCCATCATACTCGACAGTCGGGTTAAGATGACGTTTTGTTTTATAACATATAATAAGACACTTTTTTTTTTTTTTTCACATTTCAAAGGGAGATAGCTAAAGTTTCAATTCTTGTATTAAACTTAACACTTTAAAGAAGTCGTGGGTATTAGTTTCAAAATTTTAGCTCCCGTCCTAAGTTCGGGAAGAATGTTTTGAAGCTTAGTATCGTCATCCTACCCCTCTTTACCCGACTTTGTTATTCTCACATGTCAATAGAAGAAGATAAAAAAGTCTATCTTTGTGTAAACTAAATATTATATGTGTGCAGTAACTTCTACTGAATATTTTTACGTACTTCGCGTGCACAAAAAGCATCATTACAATAAACTATTTTGTGATAAAGATAAAAATTGAATGTTTTTTTTTCTCCCAACTCTTCTCTTTCCTGTTAAAAACTTTACAAAAATGAAAATCTCTTTTTACGCTATTCAAGAAATATATATGAAAAAATCACATCCTCCTGACAAAAATTCCACAGAATCCTTGCAGCATCCCTCGAATCATCAATTAGCTTTTTTTTTTTTTTTTTTTTTCAACCTACGCATACATTTTTGTATTAAAATCTTTTTCAACCCAATAATTGCCCAATACTTGTTCATATTGCTTCAAAATGTATTGAATTTTTTCCATTGATAGACTAACTTCGTCAAAGTAATGTGATTGTGATAATTAATTGCCCAAAATTTGACGGTTGTGCCGAAATCTCAGGCAGCAAAATATAACCTCTTCCTCTAATTTCAAGTACAACTTTCTTTCTATATTGAACACACACACAATTAAAAAAAAAATGCTATAAGTTCATATTGCAGTGAAAATTTCCATTCTTCTTTTTTTTTTGCAAACTGAGTCAAGTTTAAAATTTTCACCGTTTGTATGTAATTCAGCTCCATTTTTGGACGTTATAACTTTTCAACAATTTTATAGGCTGTTGCAACACCGCATCACAGCCATTGGATTTTTAAAATGTAGTTAAAATCCGAAGAAGTTTTCATCAGGAAAAGGAAAATACGATGAAACTTCTCCCCTTCCCTTCTTTAGCACTAAAAAAATATTATCACGCTTTCAAGGTTCCATACGCTTCGTTAAAAAATGTTTCAGTTTTATTCTCGTCATACATATTTCATTCCTGAAAACCAAATTACAAGTAACATTGCAGCTGAGAGATACGCTTCTCAAATTACTATCACAGAATTAACACTATACTATACTACTTCGCTTTTTAGATGCGGTCTAATATTCAGACATTATTTTCGCGCTCTCACATCCTCAAATCGCTTTTGCTTTTCTCAAAATGAGCTGTTCCGCCACAGGACTAGTAGCGCCATCTATTAACATTTTCAAAATCTTCTTAAAACTGCTTTTGACAAGTAGACTATTATTTCATCATTTTGAACCTGACACACAGAATTATCTTTTGAAAATTCAAAAGCTAAAAGTAACTATGCTCGAAAACCTTCACCTGCTTTCCTTAAACAGTATCAAAATAAATCATTTTAAACAGTATCAATTTTCATACAATTCGATCAAGGAATTAATTATGTTTCGATTACAAAATAACCATTGCTCTTTAACATAGTTTTCGTTTCCGTTTCAATTTTGAGTAAAATGTTTACAAACAAAAAAAAGTTCACGTTTTTTTTCTCCAAATTATATTAATTTTTAAAGTGTTAAAAATCAAAGCAAAACATTGGTAGACATGGGGAAAAGGCTATCTATCTTTGTGAATTCTCTTAGTGGAAATAATATCATTTTGATACCGCACATGAAGAAATAAATACTTAGCATTTTATTTTCATTTACAGTTATTTTAACATTATTACATTCGTTTCTCTATTGATCTGTTTTTTAGTTTTGATTTTGTTTTTCCCTGACTGCAATCCATAATCTATCTAATATCTTTAAACGAGCAATTCTTGTATATATATATTTCGGATCTCGAAAACGACTCTAACGATTTTGATAAAATATTGTATTTAGATAAAATTTTGGTTTCTGAGTTCATCTACATCGGCGTTTTTCTGTAAAAACGCGAGTTTTCACAAAACCCCCGTTTTTTGTGCCTTCATTAACAGTTTGAGAAGCTTTCGTTCGCCATTTTCTTTATGATTACTATTTCATTACTATTGTTACTGTTTCATAGCAACCACGTTTAATTATAACAATGGATTTCATATTTAATCACATCAGCGTAAGGGGCCTTACATCAGCGTAAATTTAAATTTTTATGATATTTGGCAAACGAGTTTTGGCAACGTTAGAACTGTTATTGTTTTTGAAATGTTACACAGATCGATCAAATTAGAGCCGCCATATAGACAGGCCGACGCATCAAGCTTGAGTTGGATCACTTTGGATCCATGCATTAACTTTTACTTTCAATTTTTTATGGCTGCCGAGCTAGGGTTAGAAGAGTAAAGTTTCGGACATTGCCAAGCTTTTGCATAAAAATGCTTTTTAAGTTCTCTAAATAAGTACTTCGAACTTTAGAAAAAAAACACGATCTTACAAACCTCTTTTTTTTTAACCGAGCTGGGCTCGGTCGCCAGGTACTTAATCGTCATGAAAGACAACCCAAGAAGCTCATTCAATCAATTCTGAAAATAATTTATAGAGTAGCTGTTTTAATAGATAAAAAGAATGTGCTTGAAATAAAATTAATGAAACGACCTGGCGTTTTTGTTAGGAAGGTATAAAGATCAAATAGAGCCTAGTATTGAAATGAAAAGAAATAAAATAAAATTAATAAAAATATCTATAATTATCAAAGCTGGCTTGTACGTAAATATTTCAACACCGGCAACTTCTTTTAAAGCTTTATCTCAAGCAATAAAAAGCATTTCGTGTCTGTCTGTGTGTGTGTGAGTGTGTGTGTGTGTGTGTGTGTGTGTGTGTGTGATTTAATTAAATGCAAATAAACGCTTTCTTTTTGTTTTATTTTCTTTTTTAGGGGTGGGGATACACTTTTAGGAAAATTCTCCAATGCGTGGACGCTAATGTATTTTAACGAAATGAGAAATATTTTGAAGAAAAAATTACCCAAACTATTTTTCTTATACTAGATATCAGTTCTTCGACTATCAGAGAACAAGGTTTTTTGTAAAAAAAAAAGCAATTCAATCAAAAATAATAATCATGTAAAACAAAGCACTTCTAAGGCTTAATTTTAAAATTCAAAACAGTTACGTATTTGGTAAAATAAAAGGGAAGTTGAAATAAGAAAATAAGGAATGACTTGCCAGTATTTTCAGCAGGAATTATCTACCTGCAACAAAATAACTAAATTGTACACCTCAAAGATGAAATTTGCACTGTTTTCCCTGCATTTTGCCAGGCCCTCTTCGTCTTTTGAATTTTCATATACCGAGCATTACAAATTTTGCAAGTGTCATCATTCTCCTGTCCCTCACCAGATATAGTCACTTCTTCCACCTTTTCTTCTTGTCTTTTTCTTTTTTTTTTTTTTCCTAATTAGATGTTGCACATGGACATCCGAAAAAACTTTTATATTTTCCGATACTACTTCAGCCCTCCAGTACAGTATTTTTATACCTTTATCTCTGAACTAGACAGAAGAGCATTATCCACTCTCTAATGGCCCTTTTCTATTCCAACACTTTCTGAATATAGTTTGATCCATAACCTCCAAAGACCAAATTTGTGAGTCAGCGTAAGTGTTTTCTTTGGCAGCGTTCATTTTCAGAAATTTTAAATTTCATTACAGTACAACTTGAGAGATTTTATGTTTTTAATCTATATATAAAAAAGTTGGATGTATGTATGTATGTTTGTTCCTTATACAAATCCAGTTTTCGTCGGATTTTCATCAAACTTGGCACAGAGGTTCTTTGATGCACTAGAATTCACACAGGCGGGGTTTTGAAATTTAAAAAAAAAAAAAATCTATAAAACTCAAAATTCAAATTTTTTTGTCTCAAAATTTTCTTTCAATTTTGAATATATATAGTAATAGAGATAAGCCGTTAAGCATACAAATTGATAAAATTTAACACATTTAAAAAAGAGTATTTTCCAACAAAGATTACGATTTTTCAATGAATTATCAATTTGAGGCTCACCTATTTCATTTTAGCATGAAATAAGTATGCGTATAATGGAGTAGTATGAAGTATAATGGAGAAAATTCATTCAAATAATTTTTTAGAGCTATGTTGTATTAATAAGCACCACTGGGTAATAAGCTAGTTCTAAAATATGTTTGTATTCAACAATAATAGTTGTTTTATTTCAATACATTTTATTTTTATTTTCATTTTGTTTTCAACATTTGTACGTTTTACAATTGAAAATGTGTTTTTTGGAACATATTCTCTTAAGTACTATCCTATGCAGCATAAAGATATTTATATCATTGACTTTTTATAGAATTGAAGCACAATTGTATCATTTTTCTGTAGTATTTTATCCCGTCTAAAATGGGGATGATCCCTATCTACGTTCCCATTTAAGCCGCCGGTGCCATATTCTCTGTAAAATGGCATCACTTTGAAAAAGTTTCATATTTCTACAACTTCGATCTTGCCATGTCGCATGATCTATAGCTTTTAGTTTATCACAAACTTTGTGTCAGACTATTCAGGGCAAGCATAATTTTATGCTATTTTTGGAAATTTTAAGGTGGGAGGGGGTGATTTAATATCCTCCACCGAAAATGTTCGATATCATAAAGATGCAATTTCTTCCTATCTTTCATTGTAACGTTTGAGAAAAGTAGGGAGCTAACGGACAATTCGGCTAAAATTTTTCTTAATGTAAGTCCTAAAAAACACACTGATGTAAGCTATATCGTTAATGATTGTAGGGGAAAAGTTAGGGTTTGGGGGCAGCCCGTAGAAATTCTTGATATTAAAGCTTTAAAAACTCAATTTTAGATTGCATTTAGAGACTTTTTGCGGGGTGTATGTGTTTTTCCTTTGATGTTTTTCGAAATTGGAGGCTTAAAAGGCATTTTTTTTTTTTCGTTAAGCTTTATGACGTTAGAGCTATGTTTAGCTAAATTGGAGGAGAAGCTATGAGTAAGCGGGTCTTTACCTGAAAGTTTTCAAAATTCAACTGTTGAAAGACACTTTTAGGCTATCTTTACTAACCTTGAAAAGAGGCAGGTGATCGGGGACCTCCCCCCCCCTAAACCCGCTGGTGTTCACCTCTTGGTCCATTACGTCACTCTCGAAAGAGTTAGATTACTTTCGTTCGTATCTTTTGGTCCTGATTAATTCAATTTATTCTCGAAGTAAGCACCCGTATTGCTTTTTACCTTAAAGGAAGACACCTTGTAGAGGGTGCATCCGCCCTCAAGCTGGTGCGCAGAAGGGCCAAGCCGAGACTTATTTCATGAAATGAAGAATCGTTTTCCTGAAATTATTCTTCCAAAATTTTTTATGATCTAGTTTCAAAAGTCCCCTTAGTGGAATAAAATAATAAATCTGGTTTAAGTTTATTAAAACTTGGCTGAAACCCGAGAGGTCAATAAAGTAAGAATCAATTTAGTTTCATTTTCAGATGGTAAAATATTTGAAGTTATTAAAATGACGTTTAAAATGCAAGTTTTAAACTAAGATAATAAAAACGCTGAATTTTGCGCAGCGTAAAGTCAGTATTTGTGCAGACATTTTTCATTTTACTCAAAATTATCTAGCAAAAACCCCACTTTTTATTTCTGAAATCCATTGTTCATTTTTAGCCTACTTTTCTATAAAAGTTTTTAAAAAAGAAAAAAAAAAGCATGAAAGAAGACTTGATGCATCTTCAAAATATCGTTGAAAGAAAAAAAGAAGTCAAAAATAAATAAAATTATTAAATAAGTATCGAAAAATTGAAGATTGGGAAATGAGGATTTTAAAATGAGGAAAATGTGTCTGTCTGTCTATTTGTTTGTCTGCCCCCCCCCCCTCTCAATAACTTTTCAAGGAACAGTCTTTTTTTTTAAAGGACCTTAGAGATGACATCTCATTTCCATATTTTATTTTTTGATATGAGCAATATATCGTTCGAATTTGAACAATTCAAAAAAAAGAAAAGGAAACATGATTTTTTGAGGGGAAAATTTAAACAATAACAGATATTAAACTCAAAGGCGGATTTGCTTCAAACGAACTTCATTGAAAATTAACTCTTGAAGAAGAAAGTACACAAAAGATATGTTTTTGATTTGGATACTCAAGGGCATTTCTTGAACAATTGTTTAACTATAATGCTTACGGAGGAATTTCAAATATTCTTACCCGAAAAACCAATAATACTACAAATTATTTTTTTCGTACTACCCTAGGAAATAAACTGTTGTTTTTGAAGTATAATACTGGCACTCGAGGCTCCAGTATTATAGTGTAAAAACAAATTTATTTTTTGCAGCGCAATGGGTGGAGAAAATTGAGAAAGACTCTGAATATATTCTTAAGTTTCTGTTTCAAGAAATAGGAAAAAAGTTATTGATAAAAATCAAAATACCATCTCTTGTACACTTAGCGTTTAGTGCATAGATGTTTTATTGGGAAATAATAATTGTTGATATTTGTTTCCCTCATTCTAAAGTAATAGTTTGAATTTAAATTTTTGGCAATGGAAAATAAAAGGAAACTCAGAAATTTACTTTTTCCAAAAAGAAGCTGCAATTAATCAACTTAAATTGAAAATTAGTTAATTACCGCATTATTTTTTTAACAGAATAGTATCTGCATATTTATTGCTCAAAAGGTGTTGCTGCTTTAATTATTTGCTCATTTGTATTTAGTTACTCAGACTCCAAATAGTATTGCGGCTGAAATATTTCTATATAAATGTTTTATTTTTTAATTTGCCTCTCATGAAAGCATAAGTTTAAATATCGGACAAAACAGTTGCTGCATTAAATGTGGTCTAAATAAAGAGTTCGGTTCTTAACGATTAAAATTTACAGAAAGAAAATCGTAACAATTTAAAAAACTGGATTATAAATTATATATCCTCAAATTGTTTTTTTCCCTGTTTTCAAACTTGAAAGAAGCCCATGTTATATTTTTCTTCTTAGAAATCTGCAGGTTAAAAAGGATTACATGATTTGCAGTCTTAACTTATTCACAGAACATTGATCTGATGCTAAAAAAAATATTAGTAGTAGCCTCGCTTAATTCTAGATGGAACTTCTTGATATTATTTTTTTTTTCTATTTCTTCAAACCGAAAAACCGAGCCTTGTTGTTCCTAAAACTTATACATTTTTTGAAACATTATATTACATTACAAAAATAGGCATAAATTTTCTTACGCCAATACTGAAAGTATAATGAGTATGTTTAAGGAATTGCAAGAAATATTTTAGCTCATCTTCATACAGCGTTTAAAATACCGTAAATCACTTTTAAATTAACACCACTTAATGATTTATAAATCTCAGCATTTTTTCAAACGCCTCCGTATCGCAAATATCGCGCCTGGGGCGTTATCCAGGATCTCTTTAAACACGTCACTAACAGACGGGGTGTTAACATAGACGCAGAACCGATCCCGATCAAGTTCGCGCCATTAAAAAAAGAAGCGTTCCCGGAGCAAAAAAAAAAAAAAAGAACAAATCCAAAACGGGTTGCGGGGGGCACTTATATCCTCAGCACCCCCCTCCACGACACATCACTTCCCGCATTACGAGGTGCGCCCAAGATCCAGACCCCAAAAAATTTACATAATCACAGATAATAGTCGCCATTTAAACGCCGATTACAGGCACTCTTGCCTAACAAACGGACAAATTTATTACACGGTGTAATGCCTGGCTCATAACGTGTTATTCGAGACTTTAGGTAAACAAAACGTGCAGCGCGAATGTAGGGGGAGCGCTGGAGGATATGTATCTATAAATGAGTGTATATATATACACAGACCACGCTTCTTCCCCCACCTTGATTGAGGACGGAGAGTAATACTTAAGGGGGCTAATCATAGGTCTCGAGAGATGGCACCTCGGGCCGAAACCGGTCGTTACCGGATTCTCGCCCCTGCCGCCCCTTCGCCTTCCCGCGCAGAAGCAGGTGACGAGAGGTAAAAAAAGATCCGCGGCAAAAAAGTTGGTGATGAGAGCATTCTATTGGGAATGTCAGAAGATGATAAGTGATGCCACAACATGTTAGGTAAAGATACATTACAGGTGATTTTGACGGGGGAAAGGAAGCTATTGCACAGGGGAAAAGTGCGTGTTTTGAAAATAAATTGAACCTGATGATATTATGTGTAAAGGGATCAAGTTTTTTTAATGCTATGTGCAAAAAATCATATCAAGAGAGATTTGAAATATCTCTCTTTTTAACTTTTTTTTTTTCATTTAAATTTTTTCTAAAGGATGCATGTATGAAACTCGAAAAATGGTACTAGAGGATGAATGAAACATGGAACGTTCTTAATTTCATAAAACTTCATTGCATAAAATATGCTACAGTTTTACCAATATCGTTATAGTTTAGATATTCCTGAATTCATATTAAATTTTAAATCTTAGTAAGTCGTTTTCATCATTGTTTTGAAAAAAAGTTTTATTTTATAAGTTTTGCATACTTCTACTGTTAATGAAATACACAATTTCGAATGAGGGGATTTGTAATCAGATATTTTCTACAAATAACACACACACACATACACACCCAAATAAATAAATCAATATATATGTTTATTTTCAAATTCTAAAAGTATTTCCCATTTTTGATGACCAATTAATATTTTAACTTAAATCGTTACCATAAATGGACGTTTAGGAGCTACAAAGAATGTTTTAGGTCATCTGTTTGCTATATTACGCAGTCAAACCTTGATTATCAATCATAATTTGTTCAGAATGCTACTCGCAATACGAAACACATATTCCCCCATAGAAATTGATCAGAAGTACGAAGTACGTATTGATGAGAAGAAGATGAAATGCTTTTATTTCTAAAATCGCTTTCAAAGAATTTTACAATGGTGTATGCAATTTGTTATATAGTATATGATAAACTCCTTTTTGAAGATGTTTTTCTAGAGGGTTCAGTTTTTGTTCATGCTGAACTTTATTGAAAAATGATATTCGGAATGAAAGTGACATTTTATTTTTAGACACGTGACTTTGTGCAAATGTAAGTCGAAATGCTAACTGACGCTATTTAAGGGTTCCTTTTTCTTTTCTTTTCTTTCTTCTCTTTTCTTTTCTTCTCTTTTTTTTCTTTTCTTTTAAACTTCGTTTCATTTGCTCCTTGTGTACAACACTCGTTACGAACTCTGTTCGTGAAGCAAGGTTTGACTACAAAGGTAAAAATGTTTATAGCGTGCATCGAAATTATTTAATTTTCTGTACGGAATCTCAGAGTGCAATTTGAGGCTTTTTCTAAAAGTCTACAATTTAAATTTTGCTATAGTTCAAACATTCATGCTAAAATTTATATAATGAAAATAATATTAACTAATAGCTAATGAAAATAATAAAAAAAATAATGGTGACAAATAAACAATAATAATTATTGTGAAGTACACATTTGAACGCACATGCTTAAAGGGCTAAGGAGAACTTGCATATAAATTCTACTTACATCCATTTTACAGTTCTCTAAAGAAAATAAAAATAAAGTGGGCTCCTTTTTTTAACTGGTTTGAGACTACGAGGAAAATGTCACTAGATATCTTCCTTCAATATCTGCATTAGCAAACTCAGATGACAAGATACAGTGATGTCTATGAATTTAGAATGTCGAAATTGAATGTACAGATGTTTAGTCCCAGGGCTATAAACTGTTTAGGCAAAACACGTTCTTAAGACCACAATGAGCTCTTTTTTGCGGAAAAAATGCCTCGTTGTAACCCAAGCAGCGAAATGTCGAAATATTATTCTATGATTTTAAAAAATACGACATAATGTTTCAAAACTATGTTCTTGATGATTAGGTGGAATATTGTTTTAACCCATTTATGCCCAAGTTTTTTTAAACTTTTTTTTTTTTTCAATTTTTATCTGCTTAAAACTCTTACTTGGCATGGTTTACATACATTTTAGGCTTAAAATATTTCGCCATTGCAATATTTATTAAGTTATTTAACGTCCTGTTTATGAGATATTTTGCAGATATGTGAGCAAAATATGACCTTACTTGACTTTACTTTTGCAAAGTAACATCACAGAAGGCATCTGTGATCAATTTCAGGCAAATCATTTTAAAATAGTTTAGTTTTATGAAAAATAAGTTCGCAAAAAAAAAAAAATTACTTTCTGTGGCTACCCATGCTGGATCGTTGCTTGACTGATTTGTCTGAAAATAGCTATCAATAAATAAACTCTGAGGTCCAACTAGTGGCTCTAACTGGTTTTCTCAAGAGGGGCTATTTAACTTGTGAATAACAGCTTTAGTAAAAGAATATACCTATTACAGATTTTTGCATGCAGTAACTAACAAACGTCCCGTTTTTAGGCTACTGGGCATAAATGGGTTAACGAAACAGACAATACTAAAAGCTGTAATTCAATTAAAAACCAACTTTTACGAGGAACGATAAAACCGCTATGAAGTAAAATTTGGAACAAAAAACATAGCACATCAGTTGCCAATAAAGCACTCATACATAAAATTCCAATGTCTCATTGTGGCCTACGTTCTCCTGTACACATCTAGTATCGAAAATGTTATTTTGAAAGGTTAAAAATGGCGTCCTTCAAGCTGATTTAGTCACTTTTGTATGGATTAACGAGTCCGCTGCGCCTGTAGATGTTGCTTTTTCACAAGAGCACAGTGATGGTAGTGTAGCTGCAACTAAGGCCTTCAAAACTTGATCAAGTAATATTGAAAGAAAATAAATATCTCTGTGCAGAAACGTAAAATTATAAAAAACAACGTTTCATTGAACATAACTAGCAGATTACTGCATACGCATGTTTCGGTGCTATGCTTTTGCAATGCAAAGAATGGGAGCTCTTACGTTCGCATTTCTCTGTATTCGTTCTTTATTTGTTGTTTTTTCGTTTCGCTTTGATTTGGTTTTATTTGTGTCTTTTCAGCTTTTGTCGGATGTTTGTTCACTTACTCTTGTAATTAGTACTTAAGAAAAGAAAAAAGAATGAATAACTTTCGATATACATGTATCAATATAACAAACAGATATTATTCTCAAAAAATATGTAACCGCAGATGACTTGTCTGAGATTGTATTAAGAATACACAACATTTCAAAGTTCATGTTCTGATATCACAAATCAAAATAAATGTAAACCATGCAATATTTATGTTTCATTTGGTTTGAAAAAGAATTAATAAAATAAAAAAACGTTTTTGCTGCTGATATTTTTTTAATGTGTACACAAAACTTCGAAAAAGTTGAAAATTTCACGTCTGCTCGCCAAATTTTAACTTTCAGCTGTCAAGTGGCACACTGTTAAATGCCCTGCGAATGTGAAGTCGGCTTATTCTCGATTCTCGCCAACTTTCGCAGATATCTATCAACAATCTTAATCTCCAATTAGAGGCTAGAAAAAGCACGCTGGCAATAAATTAAAACTCGTAATCTGCCCCAAGTTTGGCGAATGTTTTTGGCACCTTTTCTATTTGTTCGGCCGGCTAAACAAACGAATTCTTCGTGACGGCTTTTTGATTTATGTCGGCATTTCTTCTCATCTCGCAGCAGAGAAGGTTCAAAGCAATCGACCTTCTTGCACAAATTCGTCTTGTTTGCTGAGGAGTGCGCTCCCGAGGAGGCGTTTCGTACCGGAGGTGTCAAGCCTCGGCTAAACGTGATAAATCAACACCTCGTTAAGCCTCTTTAACAGTCCGATGCTAGTTGTAGATAGGTTAACCGCGAACCGAGCTCTGTCGTCAATCTGCGGGTCACGCCCACTGGCTTAACTTACATATAAAGTGCCATGATACTCGCCGGTTTGAAAAAAGAAGATGGAAATTGCTGCAGGGGGAGGTAAAACAAAAGACACCAAACGGAGAAAGGCAAAGGTGGAAGATTGGAACAAGTTAGCAGCATTATTGGTTTTTTCGTCAATCACATTCTATAGTATAGTAAGTAATAGATCTTACGCAGCGGAAAAAAAGTCAACCAAAAAAAAGCCGCAAATTTGCAATGGAAACTTCACGCACGTATTTCAGAGTTACAAGAAACCTTTTCTGAAACGGCAGGGTGGTGAAAATATACTGTCGTAGAATGGTAAACAGCAGAGCATTTTTTAAGGATTTTTCACTGGGCGACACGGGGCGGTTGTCTGTCATTAAATGTGTCTGGGGGGGGGGGAGGAAAAACCCAAAATAGATATAAAATTTTACAAAAAAAAAAAGCATTTATTTTTAATATTTTAAATAATATTTCAAAAAAAAAAATGGAAAATTTTACCCAATATTTGTAAAATTATATTCAATCTAAAAAGATGTAACAAAAATAAAACTTTTTTTTCTTTTCTGGCGGGATAAGTTAAAGGAATGTACATGTGTTACGCTTTTCTTGTAGTTTTTTTGCAAAAAGTATAAAAAAAACTGTGCAAAGAATTGTGAAAAATATAAATAAATTAATAAAACACTGTACTATATATATAAAAACGAACCACTATAGATAATCATGAATAGAGCAAATACTTACCAGGTCTCTTGAAGTTTCATGGCCAATTATAAAAGAATGCTATTGCTGTTTATTTATTTTACATTTATTTTTCATTCCTAGAGACCATATTGCACGCTAAAAGAATCCGAAGCGTGTTTTTAATGGGAAGGAGGGGATTTCTGTTTACGAACATCAATGGGCAGAAAAAAGGAACAAGTTTTGTTGGAGGCTGTAGGAGAAGCAGTGGTGGCTTTTAGGAAGGGGAAAAAAAGAGAAAGAAAGAATTTCGTTTATGAAAACAAGGAGTGACCAAATGTTGGATTTAACAATGTCGCCCAGTGACTCTGTTTTGCATTTTCTAGGCGACAAATTTTCTTCACTAGGCGACATTAGTGTCGCCTAGTCCCTATGTTAAAAAATGCTCTGGTAAACAGCACTATCTGCAAATTTTTCTTTTTTCTCCGCTTGCATTTTTTCACCTTTGGCGCTTAAACTTTATTGGACAAGCTTGTTCATTTGTCTGATGCTAGCTTTTGTCGGATGCCTTGAAATCCATAAGCGCACTTAATTTGTATTGAAAAAGTATTTCCTTGTAATACCGAAACACGTGTATGTAGTAATCTGCAAGTTTTGTGAAATAAAACATAGTTGTTTTTAATGTTTACTTTTCTGCACAAAAGTATTTATTTCTTGATTATTTGGTTTCTGCTGAAGATAAAGCCCGGTAAAAGAAAAAAAGGTCAAATTCCATCATTTCCCTATTGTTATTATAGAATTCAAAGCGCGTTTCTCCAAACATCACAAAACGCTTTTCTGCAGATATTGCTCTTTACATTCCCATGGTAACATAAGACTTTTGCGTTGACTTTACAATTTAAAAAATATCCTGAATAGTAATTGAAAGAATTTAATATGCGTTCATTGCCATTTCTATAGTAAATGAACTCATCAAATGAAACCTTGAAATCTTAGATTTCTTCAATTACAGTATTACTCAATTCTTTTTTTTAAATCAAGGATTGACTTTTGTGTATTTTCTGTCAACATTATTATTATTATTGTTAATATTATTTTGTAGATGTGCTGTTATGAGTGTACAACTTCACACGAAGAACTTTGAAAACTAAGTTTAGATTACTGAATAGTATACCTTCAATGTTTTTTAGCTGCTTCACTCTAATACCTGCAGTGAGTGATTAGTGCAACTGAGATTGAAATTGCAAAACTGAATGCAAAAATTTATGTAATCCCCAAATTGTTGAAAATGCAACGAAGCTCGATTGCTTTTCTAAATAATTTTGACTTACTGTCAAAGGCACAACCAAGACACCAAATGATACTTTATATTTACATTTGAATCATCACTGGCTCTGTGGAAGAAACTTTGCTTCGTTAGAAGTGGGTTCTTTTCCCACTGGCCCCTTTCCTTTCTTCTCTTTGTGTGTTGGAAAACTTTCATCTGTTATCTTCTACGTAAATAAAATAAAGTAGGCAACTTTTAGAAACTATTGCATCTAATGTTTCGCTTGTGTTTACTTAGTACATGACACCAACAATCAACACATAAAGTCATTTTTACTAAACATATATATTATTTTTGACTCATGTTACTGAGGTATTCTTTTGGCAACCCGTTGTTGAAGTTGTCCATTTATTAGGTTGTTCCGTAGTTATTGGTCGAAATCGAAACATAAAGAAAAACAGGCTTCGAAATTAAAGTAATGCATTCTCTTCAAAAAAAAAGGACCTTCGTCCACAAAAGTACACCCCTCTTAACGAGTTTTGAGTGCAAAAAGCCACTGTAGCAGAAGTAGGCAACATATTGATTGAAAAAAATCCAAAGCTCCCTAAATCATAGCGCCCTGCTTTGACAACTATTTTTCCTTCACAAACCAGCTCTACTGGTGAAACATGTGGTTTTTTACTGCATTCAGAACGTGACCTTTGCGAAATGTACTATATAAAAGCAGAATCAATTACTAGTATTTGCCCAAAATTTGTTTTCCCTACCACGATTGTACATTTGTAAAAAAAAAATGACATTTACAGACAAGGTACGATAATATTCGGCTAAGTCTGAAGTGATGCTGCACTACCATGATTGTACCCTTGTAAAAAAGCAACAACTACAGGCTCAGGATCCTCTCTCTCTTTCTAGTTAGTCCATGAAACAATAACTAAATGGAGAAAGTAAGGGAATGTGGGACAAAGTGAAATCTTTAAGATAAATTACCTGTTTGAAATGAACAAATTGGAAACTTATTCTCAAAATTATTGTATGTAAAGTAGAAATAATGCATTTTGTAATACAACTTCTGTTGAAGTGTTACTTTTCATTCTTAGTTGTTGTTTTGCACCTTCAAAGAAAGGTGGAAAATTTTAAACTCAAAAAATCATGGGATAAAGTGGAAAATACAAAGTTTTTGGAATGAAGCAATTTTCATCAAATAAATGCGTAGATAAACGAATAAATGATTATTAATGTAATTATAAACGAATAAATAAATAAACAAATAAATGAATTAATTAATACAGGAGAAAAAAATGAGTGAGAAAAATAAAGAATGAATAACAAAATAAGTGAATGAATGACTAAATACGTTAATTGAACTGTAAACGTGATAAACATAATTGGTAAATGAATGCATAAGAAATCGAAATTAACTATTTCACTTTGCCCCATCCACTATATTTTTTCTATTTTAAGCTACCTTTTTTATATATATTTGTTTTTTATTTTACTTTATATATATACATATATATATATATATATATATATATATATATATATATATATATATATATATATAGAGAGAGAGAGAGAGAGAGAGAGAGAGAGTAAAATATACCAAAAGTGTAAGCAGATCTAAGTTGATCGTTTGGGATCTAAGTCACTTTGAACAACTGGAATGAAAATAGGCGAAATATTATATGAACAAACGTTCAACTAAACTGAATAAAAACTTACATAATATTCACTTAAGGGTCATTCCATAGAAATGTCAACCTCAGCCGAAGAAAAAAACATACCGAAGTGAAAAAAGTACAAAAAAATAAATAAATAAATAAAAATCATACAACATAAGAAGTTAAAAAAATTGAAAGTATTATGTTTCATTGAGGTTAGCCATAATAAGTAGTTTGTATTGTGTTTACTGCTTGTTATTCGATGGTTACGTTAGTCACGTTACGTTTGTCACACTCCATCATGACTAAAAGTGACACTTAAGACTGAAAAAAAATTAAGATTTAATAAATGTGTTTTATGTTTTTAAAAGTCAACTTTACATATTCGTCAAAATTTACCTATTTTAATTTTGACGAATATGCAAAATTTACCAAAATTTACCTAGGAAATATTTTAAAAATCATTCAATTTTTAACACTTGCTTAACTTTGAGAAATTTTTGCCTCACAACATGAGCATTAATTTTCAGGGTTGCAAAAATGTTACGTTAGTCACGCTGCTATTTTGGTTGAAAAAATACCTACTGTCAGTAATTTTGTTTTAAATTCTTAGCAGAAATGATACATAGATACCATGTACATTGTAAATCCACCAGCATAACTAAAAAATATTTTTATCCTTTAAGTTACAAGTAAAAACAGTTACAAAATCAGCATTGAATATTACGTTAGTCACTATGGAATGACCCTTAATTAATTAATTGGCGACTGTTCTGCCGGTAGATTTCGCAAATAAATCGGAATCAAATACGGCTTACGATAAATGAAAGGGTCCACTGCAAAATCAAGTTCTTTCGAATATAATTTATAACAACGTTTCAGTTTCCAAGGTATTCGATATTTTGAAAGATGTACGTGGTTCAAAAGTCAAAAGACTGAACGGAGAAAAGGGTTTGAAAGCATAATCAGCACTGATTGAATAAGGTCACGGAAAGTTCACACGTTACTTAGGTCTTCCATCTTGAAAAAATTGCTTCGACTAAATAGCCGGATAACTGCCCTGATTACATCAAGATTTTTCAGTATTGTAGGGTTTCCATAATTGGATAAAAATTGCGAAAAGAAGATTTAGCGAAACTTTTAAAAAAACCTTATAGTACACACCAGAGCCGTAACCAGAACTTAGTTTCGGGGAGGGTTTTACCAAACTTATTTCTCGTGAAATCTATAAAGTCAATAAAATTTTATTTCATGTTCTATATTCTGTTGATTTTTGTTACAATAGATGTTAAAAGTTTAAATACATGAAAAATGTAAAAAAAAAAAAACTCATCTTTTCAATAAAAAAAAAATGTGAATAGATGAGTTTACTTATATACGCGCATTCGAAGGAGTACTTTCGCCATTTCTATCTTACGACATTTATTAGATGTTGCATGTTCCTGCCTTACCCCCTTGCTTAGGGGCGGTTATTCACTGCTTTCTACTTATAAGATGCGTTAAATGTAGAATTTTGTGCTTAAAAATTTGAAGAATTTTGGTGTTTTTTAGCTTACTTTCCCGTTAAAAATAAAAGAAAGACGAAAAAAGTATTAAAAGTAGCTTAATGCATATAAAAAATATCGCCAAGTCAAAAAAATATCACCAAGTTAAAAAAATATCGCAAAGTCCGAAAAAAAAGCCAAAAAGAAATAAAAAGGTAAAATGAATATCGAAAAATTAAAAATTTGAAAGTTGGGTATTGAGATGGGGAATTTGTGTGTCGGTCGGTCGGTCGGTCGGTCGGTCTGTCTGTCTGTCCCCCCTAATAACTTTTGAATGAACATTCCGATTTTGACAAACTTTTTTTTGTTGGAAAGATCTCGGCGAGTACAGCTCATTCCCATATTTGATTTTTCGAATTTGAACAATTTTTGGTTCAACTTTGAATTGTTCAAACAACCTGTCCCGCGATGCTAACTTTTGAGTGAACAGTCTGATTTGAACAAACTTTTTTTTGTTCGAAAGATCTTATCAAGGATACTTCATTCCCGTACTTACATTTCCGATTTGAACAGTTTTTCGTTCAACATTGAACCGTTCAAACAAGCTGTCACCCCTAATACCTTTTGAGTGAACAGTCCGATTTAAACAATTTTTTTTTTCGAAGCATCTCGGCAAGGATACTTTATTACCGTATTTAAATTTTAAATTTGAACATTTTTGGTTCAACATTGAACCGTTCAAGCAACTTTTCCCCACCTAATAACTTTTGAGTGAACCGTCCGAATGGAATAAACTTTTTTTTTGTTTGAAAGAACTCGGAGAGGCTCATTCTCATACTTCGCTTTTTGACTTGAACCATTTTTTGTTCAATTTTGAACCGTTCAGAAAAAAAAAATTAACATTAGCGCCTACGGGGAATTTAAGCTGAATGTTGATCCTGAACTTAAAGTCGGATTTCCTTCAAACTAACTTTGTAAGAAAATGGTTTTGATAAATAATGTTTGTAAAGTACTTTTCTGAATAATCTTCTGTGAGGACTCTGATTCCGACTCCGACTCCACACACATGGCGGAAATGCAGGCTCAGAAAAAAAATGACTGACTGTGCAGACGATTTTTTGTTTATTTATTCATTTGTTTTATTTTATTTATTTTTTTTATTTATTTATTTTTTTTTCGGCAGACGATTTTTTTTTTTGTAACAAAAATTCTTCATTCACGAGCGCATTTTATTCTTTATTTATATTTAACAACTGGCAACGGATTAAAAATAAAATTCGAGATATTTATTAAAGGACGAGTTTTTTTTTTCTTTTTTTTTCTTTCTTTGATAAAATGTGTTTTGATGCTCTTTGTACTTTCATTTATTTATTTATTTATTTTTTTTTGAAAACGATTGAGGATTTTTCTACGGAAGAACTGTAACAGTTACATTCTTTAAAAGGTGCGACAAAACTTTATTTATTCGTTTATTTACTTTTTACGTGTCTATTTCATCTGATGAGAGGGGTATATTTTGCTTTCAGAAATCAGCTTTAAGTGCTAAAAAGGTATGTTTGACATAATTTTCAGTCTCAGATAATCAAGAGAATAATGATCAGATGCTAGAATGCCGATGTCGATGTACGGCAAAGTAGGCTCGTTTAGTTCTTGACAGAACTTCTTGTTTTTTAATGAGATTAAAAATTTGAAGGGAAAGGTGCAGTATTAAGAAATTATGTTTGCAATAACAACTATAAAAATATATATAAATACTGCAGAAAAAACACTTATTTTGTACAGTTATTCAATAATGATAATTTCATTTTTTAAATGGAGTTTCAAAGTAAATAAAAAAATTAAAATAAAATAGCAATAATAATTTTTCAGTGAGAAACCATGAAAAACCTTTTTAAAAAAGTTTTTAAAAATTTCGGAGGGGGTTTGAACCCTAAAAACCCACCCCTTAAATACGGCCCTGGTACACACACTGACGCTTGCTGCCTTGTACAATATTATTAACGAATTTCAAATTATTTATGAATTCTCTATGTATGTATGTATGTATGTAATTATGTATGTATGTATGATAATGTGTATATATATATGTAAGTATATGTATGTATGTATGTAAGTGTATGTCATGTATGCATGTATGTATGTATGCATGTATGTATGTATGCATGTATGTATGTATGCATGTAAGTGTGTATGTTTGGGGAAAAGTGAGAACAAAATAGTGCTCTCAACCAAGTTCCCTGTTAAATCAAGGCAGACCAGAAATAAGAAACATCACCTCTGCCCATCAACTCCATATAAAAACTGTGCTAAAAGCGATTTAATGTGTAGTATAAAGCGTCTGGTGTCAAGTGCCACAACTTTCTCATCACGATTAATCGCCGATTTAATGACAGGCAGTCATGCTCATTCCCTAGGATATCTATAGTGTGCTGCGATAGAGGTCGAAAGTTGACTGTCGGCACTTACCCTAAATGGAACCAATGATGCATATAATATAATTAGGCAGCTTACTTGCTTCACTACTCATTTGCTTCATTTACTTTTTAAAGACCTGTGGCTGGACAGCCCAGCCGAGACAGTAGAGGTCGTGACTTTACTTTCCTCACGAGATTGATTTTTCTTGCTAGTCACTCAAACTCAATTTTTCATGCAGCGTTGTTTGCTAGTGAATTTCTTATAACTATACGCTGCAAAAAATTAACTTTTGTTTTTACAGCATAAAAACAGGTTAAAATTTAAAACTGTGAAATGTACACTAATAGACTGCAAAACTAGCAACTTTACTGTTCCTTACAGCAAAGTTAAAAATTTTACAGTTTATTGCCGTAAAATTTTGCTGTATTATACTGTAAAAACAACAGTATAATACTGGCAGCAGAGGTTCCAGTTTAAAACTTTAAAATGCACGGTAATAAACTAAAATTAGCAATTTTACAGTTTAGTACTGTAAAATTAGTAATTTTGACAGTTTATTACAAAAAAATTAGCTGTATTTTGCAGTAAAAACAACATTCATTTTTTACAGTGTATCGAGGATAAGTTATAATAAGACTTTTATAAGTTTTAACTATTCATGTGCACATTATTACTTTTATTTGTTTATTTATTTCTTTGTTGATTTAAATATTTATTTATTTGTTGATTTAAATTTTTTTGTCACACCTCGTGCTTTAAGAATTTTTTTCAAATTTCCTTCGAGAGTTCTATGCGCTTTTCTGTAAGCGGCAGAACCACACATTAATGGATGTGAATCATAAGATTTGAAGTGAATTACTTATGGGATCTTCCTATTTGGTTTCTGGCAAAAGAATTTTCACTAAATTTAGACTGCTTAGTACTACATTCAGAAATTGCCGACTTTCATGATGAAAATTTGAAACGTGTTTATTTTTTCTGGCACTACTTTTATGCACGTGGGTTCTGTGTAATTGCTTTGAGGGGGCTGTCTTTGAATTGAAGAAGCAGTCTTCAAATAAACCATTCACAAAATTCATGTTAAAACACTGAAAATCAGTTGCATTTTTCGTTTTTCTCCTCTTGCTTAAAGTTCTATTTCAAAAATTCTATTCCGAAATTGAAACGAAATAAATCAAGATTTTAAAAAATAATATGAAGTATGACATTTTTAAGACAGATCATTATAACAATGAGGCAATGGACATCAGTTATTATACGTGCCTGTTTTCTTAATAACTGCCTAAAAATTTTAAATGAATATTATTTGCTAAAATAGTGAGGAGAAAAAATCATCACAATTCGTTGATAAAGCGCTATACACTGAAGTGACAAAAGTCATGGGATACCTCTTAATATCGTGTCGGCCCTCCTTTTGCCCGGCGAAGTGCAACAACTCGACGTGGCATGGACTCAACAAGTCGTTGGAAGTCTTCTGCAGGAATATTGAGCCATGCTGTCTCGATAGACGTCCATAATTGTGAAAGCGTTGATGGGGCAGGATTTTGGGCACGAACAGACCTCTCAATGGTGTCCCATAAATGCTCAATGGGATTCATGTCGGGCGATCTAGGTGGCCAAATCATTCGTTGGAATTGTCCAGAATTTTCTTCAAACCAATTGCGAACAGTTGTGGTCCGGTGACATGGCGCATTGTCATCCATAAAAATCCCATCGTTGTTTGGGTACATGAAGTCCATGAATGGCTGCAAGTGATCTCCAAGTAGCTGCACATAAGCATTTCCAGTCAATGTTCGGTTCAGTCGCACTAGAGGACCAAGTCCATGCCATGAAAAAACAGCCCACACCATTACGGAGCCACCACCAGCTTGAACAGTGCCTTGCTGACAGTTTGGGTCCATGGCTTCGTGGGGTCTGCGCCACACTCGAACCCTACCATCGGCTCTTACCAGCTGAAATCGTGACTCATCGGACCAGGCCACGGTTTTCCATTCATCTAGGGACCAACCGATATGCTCATCACGTGCCCACGAGAGTCGCTGCAAGCGATGTCGTTCTGTCAGTAAAGGCACTCGAGTCGGTCTTCTGCTGGAATAGCCCAAGAAATCCAAATTTCTCCGCACAGTTCTAGCAGACACGTCCATTGTACGTCCCACATTGATTTCTACGGTGATTTGACGCAGTGTTGCTTGTCTGTTAGAATTTACGACTCTTTGCAGACGTCGTCGGTCTCGATCTTTAAGTGCAGGCGGTCGACCACTGCGCTGTCCATGGTGGGATGTTATGCCTGAAATTTCATACTCTCGGCACACTCTTGACACAGTGGATCTGGGAATGTTGAATTCTCTAACGATTTCCGAAATGGCATGACCCATGCGTTTAGCTCCAACTAACTTTCCGCGTTCAAAGTCTGTTAATTTCACGTCGTGCGGTCATCATCACGTTAAAACCTCTTCACATGAATAACTTGAACAGAAATGAAAGCTCTGTAAAAGCACTGCGCATTTATACCTGTTCTATGCGATGCTACTGCCATCTGAAAATTTGCATATTGCTATCCCATGACTTTTGTCACTTCAGTGTATATTGCTTTTTAGAGTGATCAATAATTACAATTCAAAATCATACTGAATAAGCTGCTGTAAAACTGTGTTCCTCAAAAATCACTCAAATTACACACCTTATTGCATTTATTGACAGCCCCCCCCCCTATTTTCTATAGGCATGCAGCTCATTTACCCTACAGTTAAGCGGTTCCAAATTTGTAATAAATGTGATTTAGCTATGAAGCTACTCAGTGCATCGTTTTTGCATGACGTTAAAGTAGATGCTCTAATACCGGCTTCAATTCAACGTCAACTTTTCAACTTATTGCCACTTTGGCTTTTAACAAAATAAAATAAGAAAAAGAAAGTCTAATCTGATAAGTTTTATGAGAAGAGAAAATTACTCTTAACTTCCCGATTAAATCCATTTTAATCTATTCATTTGGAGGTTTTCTATTTTTAATGCATAATTAGTATAGTAAATAATCTGTAGCTTACTGGCCCTTTAATAGTATGTGTAGAAGTAAAAAAATTATCTTGAGTTGAAATCAAAAAGTTGCTTGGATAACATTTACCCCGAAAAGAGTCATTGAATATTTCTATAATTCTCATAATTTATTATATCTGTCCGGGAAGTTTTAGTGTGGCTTGCGTCCGATTTTGTGCTTTTTTTTTTCTTTTTTTTTTTTTTTTTCATTTCAGTTGCAGATGGAGCAAGCCAATTTCAACTCAATCGCGAGAATTTAAAGAATTTGAGCATTTAAGTATGTTTCAGTTGCAGGAAAAAATGAAAGCGCTTAAATTTAAATTTTACTTTTTTAGAAATTTTAATAACCAAATCTCTGCGTTTATTCTTCGATACGTTCTTTCAACTAAATCATGGATAATTTTAATTTAAAATAAAATTTAACTCCGATAAATGCGAAAAGATCAAAATATCAATCGTCCACAAGAACTTGACAACGCGATAAAAAAAATTGCAATAATTAGTTTTTTGACCCGAAGTCAGTCACTTGCATTCGGATAAAAGAACATGTTCTACGGAAATTCGTATTACAATCAAATGAAAATTGCACGAGTATATTTAATAGCATAAAAAGAAGCATAATATAGGCTTGGGTCTCAAATAACTGGTATTACACTCTGGACAGTTTACCAAAAATATGTTATAAAACGTATTCAATCAAAAAAAGTGGGCAAATAAAAATACCATTAGATTCTTTGGCGAACTTACACTTTTTTGAGCATTTTGTACCAACACGGAAGCTGTAAGAATAGGGGATGTATCCATATTATTTCATGGCATCCCAATGAATGCCAATTTACTGCTTTTAAAGTTCGTTCGCATTTGCACGTAGATTCTGTTTAATCACCCTAAGGAGGGGGGAGGGGGAGCTTTGTGCGCTATGTGGGTGTGGGTGTTTTGTTTTTTTTTTTTTTTTCTTCTTTTTTTTTTTTTTTTTTTGAATCAGGCAAGTCGGGAACGATGAAAGAAGTCTTCCAGCGAAACGGAAGGCTCTATTTAAGATTTTGAGGGTCAACGATCATAATGATTTAATTTTCATTGTTCTAATTAATATGAAAAGAAAAAGTTTTAATTATCATATTTAAAAAACAGTCAACTATATAATGCTTGTATATCTACGTATCTGTATACATCAACGTAGGAGAAAAAAGGGCCAGACGAAGATTTTAACTGTTCGTTTTTATGGACGCTAGAAAAATTCGACATTGATGCTTTATCACCTCCAATTCTTGAAATGAATTTTGATAGCGAAAGCTATATGATTAACATGCAATGTTTATAAAACTCAATGACATATCGTGTCATTTTTGGAAAATAAATTTATTGTCATCTTACAACCAATACGGGGTTAAGATGATTTCATTACGGGACAAAATGACATATATTCATGGAGAAAATGACGACTTCTATTAAAATAATATCAATCAAATTTTTTTGTAATAATGAAGAATTAAGCATGCACATGCACAATTACAATTTCTGCGTAAGACATAATAACACATAGAGCAATAAGCAGTGCTAAGGAGTTGAGAAATATATTTTTCCACAACTAGTTCAGTAACAAGTAACAATTATCGAAGGATTTCAGGAAATAAAGTTTTTAGTGGTCCTAAAAATGCATAATCCAATGGCTGCAGTTGATGAGTGATTTGAGACGCAAACTTTACTATAGTAATATAAATTTCTCTGCAATAAAGGACAAGTTCGTCATCTTGCTCCTGTGGCAGAGATCTACAAACTCATTTTACTCAAGCAGATTGAAATTCAGTCAGTAATACTTTAAATAAGCTATGTTAAACATTATTTAAGACAATTAACGAAAACAAATATGATTTACATGACCTTATCTACGGTTTACAAAAAAAAACTTTTCATAATGTTCAAACAATAAACACTTGATGAACAATAGCTGAACCTCTCTGCTAACATTTTGATGAGTTCGGTACGGTCTCTGGTATTTGTTTTCTTACCAATTCCTGAAAAGTGTTATAATCTTTTGCCTAAAAAAATATAGACAATATTATGTACCTTGTCATATTTTCCCTACTTATGAATGGCTTAACGTACAGCAAAAATTTGCCATATTTTATAATATGTCTTTTTATATTTTTATCTGACCGTCTTTATATACATTTCTTATTCTTAATTTTTTTTTCTATTTAATGGGAGAATGGAGAATCTAATTAAACTCTTGCAAATTTCTCGAGTTTAGACGTAGTTATTTTACTTTACACATCATAGAATTCGTGGACAAAACTGCCTTGTGTTTTTTCTTCAGATGTAGTGCAATTTTCTCGCTTTACAGTGGCTCCAAATATTATAATGTAACCACTCAGAATCACAGCACCGATCAGGAATGAAGCGGGAGAGTTCCTCATCTGGCTCTGCTAAGCGCAGTACAAATAGAATGTTTAAAAAAAAAAAAATTTTTATTTAACAGTTTTTTTTTTTTTTGAACAGAATTACACAGAAATTGCTCACATAATAGCACACTGTTAGAAAAATATGTTTGTAGAATGTATAAAAGAAAAGGCATTCATGGTTCATTGATTCGGTTAACCACCTTCCTTATAATTGGTCTCCGCTGTACTTCTGCAAAATATCTATCTCTTTTTTGTTTTTTTTTTTTTTTTTGCAACCTTACAATACTTTCGAGTTAAAAAAATGTACATATATATTTTGATGAAACCTCACACTGCAAAAAATGAACTGTTGTTTTTACAGTATAATACTGGCAGCGGAGGTTCCAATTTAAAACTAAAATGCACAGTAATAAACTGTAAAACTAGCAATTTAACAGTTTCTTACAGTAAAGTTAGAAATTTTAGTTTATCGCCGTAAAATTTAGCTGTATTATACTTTAAAAACAACAGTATAATACTGGCAGCAAAACTGTAAAATTAGCAATTTTACAGTTCATTACTGTAAAATTAGCAATTTTTACAGCTGATTACCATAAAATTTGCTGTATTATACTGCAAAAACAGCATTCATTTTTTACAGTGCAGTAAGCGATATCGCAAGTATAATATTTCATATTGACATCGTCCCTATATCCTCTTTGCTTCACCGCTGACCTTAAATGACGCAGCAACTCGCCGCTAACGACTTCAGAATGACCATCCAGCATTAGCTGCGAACACAACCCCATTCGACCCGCCTCGCGAAAAGGGCTACCACATATTACTCCGAAAAGTGAAAAGAAATAAATAACCGTAAATCAAAACTCTCGAAAATTGTGAGAATTGCTCAAGCTAAGGCTTAAAAGAAACTTTTTTTTTTCATTTCGGAATGAAAATGAGCACTTTCACACTCGGATTATTATTATAGAGTGCGCAGTTTTTCTCTTTCGTTCCTATATGCTACGTAGTCACCATTCAATTTCGCGTTTCCGTGTTGTGTAGTTTCCAGGTGAATCAAAATCGCATTAATGCCGCGATTGTTGATTTTTCTTTTTGGGTTCTATTTGTTTGCGGCAAGTTTCTCTGAACTCTGCTGATCTAATGGAGCAAAGGTGAAATTTTGGGACTTTTTCTATTATTATTATTATTATTATTGTTCTGCTACGTATTTTGCTTTGTTCATTATAGGTTGCATCTCGTCGTATCGGATTGATACTGGATGTTTAATGAAGTTGTAACATGATTTATTACAAATGTATCAAAATCCAGTAAAATATCCCGAATATGAGATTGGACATTTACTTTATTTTACATGTTATGAAGTTTCAGGCTTCAATAATAATAATAATAATAATAATAATAATAATAATAATAATAATAATAATAATAATAATAATAATAATAATAATAATAATAATAATAATAATAATAATAATAATAATAATAATAATAATAATAATAATAATAATAATAATAATAATAATAATAATAATAATAATAATAATAATAATAATAATAATAATAATAATAATAATAATTCTCTTATGACTTGGAATTTTAAAAGCAGCCCTATTTCAAGTTCATAACGTTTTTTGCCACTAAAACTCCCTTGCAGCTTTATCGATAAATTTTAACCGTAGGGGAGAGTTGAAAAGAATGGCATTGCCACATTTATGTCAAAATAAAATGTGAAGATTTATTTCTAGATTGGCCAGCAAGAAATGGCAGCTCTTGCTTGATTTTGATCTGCAACATCTTCTGGATAAGTTAGAAATGATGTTTGATATTTTATTTCTGTATTCATGTAACTTGGGTTAAGACATGTCACTCCCCAAATGCAAAGAATACACTCATTCAAAGTTACTTTAAGCAGCACTTTTTCTATTTGAAACTGCCCCACTCAGATTTTAATAAATTATTATATTTTTCGGTACAAAATTAAACAAAAAAAATCTTGTGTATTTTGTAGTCATCCAAATTCCTTTTATGACCATTACTTTTTTTTTTCGCCCAATTGTTGAAGTCACTGTGTCAGTTGGTCAAAAAATAATAGATGGCCTCAAACGAAGTCACTATGCCTCAATGAGTTAAAAAATAATAATTATTAAATCCATTTACAATTAATTATTAGCCAGATTTCAAGTTACCCTGACATTTTGGGTACCTTTGAGCAACTTTAGAAATAAAAAGTAAAGTTTATTATTTTAATAATAGTACTGAAAGTTTAAAGCAGATGAAATAAAATGCCTAAATGTTTAGCAACTAAGTTCTTGCACTTCACTGTAGTACAAGATTTCTGTTATTTATAATGTTGCATGGAATATTAAAAGTTTGAAAAAGCAATAACAACAACTTCGAAAAAATCTTCCAAACACTAACTTCAGAATCCTTAAACGATGCAATCAGTTGTGTACAGTATTGCCAGCTTTTTTGTTCTTCACAAAGAGTAGGAAACTTATTTCATATTTCTGCCGGAAAAGTACAGCATCAGGTTTTTTTTCTCCAAAAGTCAAATATATTTTAGAGAAATTTTAACTGGACCATGACTCAGAGTTACTTTAAAAAACTGAATGTCTCTAAAATAAAATTTCAAAAAATCGCAAAAACTTACAAAAAGCATTTATGCGGTTCAACTTCCCAAAGTCCTCTTACATCCTATACTAATCCGAAAATCTCCTTCAATTTTTTCCTTCGTATATCAGGGCGGAGCCGAAGAAGATAACAATCATTCGTGGGTGTGATGTTGACAGGCTTGTTCGCACTTTTATTTTCCTTTCAACCTAACCATATAATTGAAAATGATACAAATAGCTACCTGAGACGCCGAGATAAGAACTGTCTTGAGCTAGCCTCGAGTTATCACTGCCAGTGTAGATTTATATTTCTCTCTTTATAATAATACTCTACATTTCATCGGCTATTTTGTTATAGCACGAATTATCAAATCTTCAAACAAATATTTAAAAAAAATGTTTCAGGTACGTTGCCCGCATATGTATTCGATTGTATCGTATACAGGAAACAACAGATAGAGCTATTCATCAACTTATAAAAGAATCATCAGTGCTCTTGTTGCATCTAATTGCTTGAATGTGATAAGTACAACAAAAAGATTTTAGTGGTTTGAGAAAAGATAACTATGAACATATAACATGGTTAACTCCCAAATGCAAAATACATTTTATTGCATTTGCTGTTAATGTGTAAACATAATCTGAACATGAAAAGAGTATGCTGATATCAATTTTTAAGAGATTTAAGAGAGAGAAATCAAAAAAACATAGTAAAACATGTTTCTGGATGTTTAAAGTATTTGCCCTCGTGTCCCAATAATCAAAATATGGATTATTAAAGTCTGTCAAAATTTTGAGAAAAGTCTCCGCATTCAGCGAGTTTCAGCAAGCAACGGAAGACTAACTTGGTAGATGAATGACCTATCACAAACAGTAGGTGAAATCGCAAGGTATCTAATTTCTCGCCAATTCTTTAAATTTGGTGATTTAATTAAAATTTCGTTATCGAGGTGAAAAGTATTCTTCAATACTTTACATCTAGATAACGAAGGCACAAGGGCAAACAATTTTTGTGTTAAAAAAAGTCACAATATGCTATTTCAATTGCTACGTATTTGAACGTTTTTCAATGTAACACTATTCGTGTGGTTCCGTGATAAAATATATTAAGAGCATAGAAATTTTACTAAGAGCAGGGATATCTTATTCCTAGTAACCCCTCTATAATTAAGAGTTAAGTAAAAATATGTCACTCTGTCAAACGTTCGTGAAAACAAAGTGAAAAATATAGCACACATACTGAAAAAGTTCACAATAAATTCAAATATATGGCAATATTTATAAATAATATTTCCTAATGAAAAATAATGTACATATTACAACGGAATCCACTCATTATAACAGCGAGGAAGTTCGTTACCTCTACTTCAGATATCTTCGCATATTACGTCTTCAGCTTAACTCTTGAAATTTCAAATTCGAAATGACGTTAAATAGGCGGATTTTCCCCAGCTGTGCATGAGTAATTACATACAACGCGCAAAAGTTAACAAGCCCTTTTCATACTTTGATGGACGTGTTTTTATCATTCCCCATTTTCTCTTCTTCTTGCACGCACGATTATCAAACTAAGCGACTACTTTTTAAAGCGGGCGGAATTTAGTTGCCTTGAGTGGTTGTGGTGGTGGGGTCGCGAAATTTTGAGGAGCTAAATGACTAATAAAAAGTCATGGACCGTTCTGTGGTGAAATATCGTGACTACTCCCAAACCATCCACATTTGGCTTAATCTTCGCTTTAAATGGGAAAAAATCGCATGCTCATGACAGAAAAATAAAAGGTGCAGAAATAAAAGTACCTTCTTCAATGGCAATTAATTTAGAGGAAAGAAAGAATAAAAGTCTGAGTTTTTATTTATTACGGACGCTTTTTCCATTCTTCATTTAACATTCTAAAATCTAGTTTAGTTTATGTGCGCAGGAATAATTTTTCGCAAAAAGAATTGTATATTGTTTGAGTTTTCTTAAAGAAAAAAAACACAACAAAAAAGAAAAATAAATGAAAAAAAGATATTGAGTTTGTGTAAAATTACATTTTGCACGAAAATGGAAGGAAACATAATCATAATAAACAATGCATTCAGTTATTCACTCTAAAGTAATTTATAAAATGAAATAAATAACTCACAACATTTCTAAAGACATGCATAATTGTAAGTTCACATTGTTTTACTGCAACAGATATGCAATAAAATATAAAAATTCTCTAAACGAAGTAATCTTTTTTTCAAAGTGAACTTAGCAGTTTTTGTACAGTGAAAAAGAAATAAAGTTATAAAGTGAAATACTAAATAGATAAAGTTCGTTAAACAAAATTGCTGAAAAGATTGCTTGAGAACTTTTTAAAAAAATGTATATAAATAGAAATATTTTTTTTTTAATGGCACATGTACAACATAATTAAAATTTTACTTGCTGTTTTCGAGAACACAAGAAAAATGCTTATCGATCTCACTTTGCTCGAACCTGACTTGATTTCTGACGAATCAATTTCTATTGTCTTTGCAATTGGTATTTCCACTCACACGATTCTTTTTTTTATTCTTCTTTTCGTTGAACAACTAACATAAAAATGCCACTCAACCTTGTTTTTTATGGTAAAACTCCTTGAAAATTCAGCCCTATTTCTTACTTAAAAATTTAAAGTTCCGTCAGGAATTTTAATGATTTTGAAAAATTAAGCAACTTTAAATATCCATAACCTTATCATATCAAATTTAGATTTTCGTCTATAATAGCTTTTCTTCATAAAATCCTCCAAGAATATATATGAACTCAAAAAAAAAAAAAAAAATGAAATTTCGATAGATCAGTGCATCCGTTGTAGGAAAGTATTTGCTCTGCAGTTATTTAAATAATTCGGATCCTTCAAAGGAGCTCTACTTTGCCCGTTTCAAGATTTTTCAAAGTTTGTGTGAAATGACTTTCAAATTTAAACAAAGGATATATTACGTAAACTAGGGGGTAAAATTATGTAGTTGCAGTTGAATCGCAAATTAGCTTTAAAAGTTTTGAATTTTAAGACGCATGAAAATTAATGTAATTTTTTTACACAAAGTTTTTCTTTTTTCATTATTCTGAGCAAAAACAAAGTGAAATCTTTACTAACGACACATTTTAAATAACAAGCAAAAGTTTAATAATATTTAAATTAGCATAAAATTTAGCAACATGATGGTCAATACTTTTATACAAATAAAGAGACAAAAGAGACTGTATATTACTATCTTTCACATACATACATACATATACATATATATATATATATTTGTATTTATATACATATTAAGTTTTTAGATTTTTTGTCGATAATCGTAAATCAAACTGCTGATTCTTTTCATCATCCAGGGTTGTTAAAGTAACAGAAATTAAGCGAACTGTTATCTGAAAGAGAAAAAAAAAATAAACAAATTTTTCCAAGACAACCATCTGGCGAAGATTTCATCACATTTTTAACAGGTAACAGCAACCCTGCTAGAATCCACACCCACACGGTACATATGCCAGATCAAAAGCACTAGTTATTTCGAAGGATGAAAAATCCATCGTGGCGGCATCTTTCAAACAAATGGGGGAAATACTGAAGAAAAAATTCTGTTTATCTTGTTTCTATGTGTTTAAGATGAAATCATACGCGATCTCAAATGGCAAGCACCATTTCATTCCTCTTCAAAAGCAGTCAGCCGTGAAATATAACAATTTACGATTTTCTTTTAAGAGGCGGAGCCGACTTATGGATCATGCCACGGCAACGTGTGGCCACGCAACAAATTGTAACCTACATGGCGAAAGGATGTGATAAATTTTAATTTATTTTGTGTTTCTGTTGACACTTAGTTTATATTTCAAGCTTAGAAACGTTTGTTACTAATTCTGATGCACAGACAGAAAGAGATTTAGTTATTTATGTGTCTAATAAATTATGAACTATTTTGATGCTCTGTAATGTTAGGTTGTCGAACGAAACAAGTATGACTGGACTTAGCTTGCTCTTAGATCTGGGTTTTGAAAAATAGTTCTCTATTTGTAATAGAATTAGATTACAACTTCAGCATACCGTAGTGTGATCAGACATTTATCATAGTCAGCACATGGTTATTATTAGTATTAATTTTAAATAATGTTGCTTTAATAAAAATATAAATGATATCATGCGGGGCAGTAAAATCTTTCCAACCATGAATGATTATTTGCTTCCTTGCCTACTTATAAATTGTAAATCAATCGTTTTAAAGGGGGAAATTAACGCAGTGAGAAAAAGGGGCGATAAGGAATAAAATACTATAACTGTACCAGAATAAAACATAGAGTTCAATACTTTTTATAATATTAGGGAGTGTAGAACTTTATTGTATTCTCCACTAATGGTTTTTTTTTTTTAATAGAACGAACAACTTGGAACATTAAGAACATAATTTTTGTGAAAAGCGTTGATCATTAAATTTTCAGACTATTTTATAAGAGAATGAGAAATTTATTTCATAAAAGAAGGCCACTTACGGTAACCACAGAAACTGTTTACTTATTGAGGCATTACATAGTCTGCGATCCGGCTTCAGTATTTCTACACCCATGGAATATAGTCATCATTACATACATCAAACGGAAGCTATTTTTTTCTGAACGTGAAAAACTACGGTTGCCCATGTAAAATTTACTGCAACCTGTTCATAGCCAGTCGCAAACAGGTGACATGGGTGTAGAAATTCTACAGGTTGCGGTCAGTTTTACATTGGCAACCTCAGTTTTTCTCGCTCAGAAAAAATTAGCTTTCGTTTACTATAAAAATGATGACTATACTCGATGGGTGTAGAAATACTGAAACCGGATCTCGTAATAATAGGTTTAGTTTCTCAGAAACAGTCCTTGTCGAATGCATCTTCAGATAATTAAACTTCGAAGAAGTAATGTAAATTTCTTTTAGTTTCTAATGGGAGGCATTGAGAAGTTTAGCTGCCATCATCAATGAACATTTTTAAAAATAAGGCTTAGTTTTTAAAGAGACTATTATAGCAACAAAAAGGTTTTTAATTCGACTAAATTGAAATGCTAGTGTCAAGGTAATATCCGTGTCTATGAGAGGCTTACTATCTTCAGCTCTGTAATTAAGACTGAAACTAATCTTGGGATATCGTAGTGAGCAGTTTGATATATGCTTTTAACACCGGGCGGTAACTTTAGGCTTAAAAAGAAAAATTGTCAAGAAAAGTATATCTACCGAAGAGAAACACTAGTAATATTAAATGGGATTACCATTTTCAACCACAACAAAACATCACTTATTTTCTCTCCCCTCTTCCCCCAAATATATCATGTTATATATTCACTCACTAAACCCTTCAACTGTGGATTAAACTTCCAATAAATCAATACCCCAATCTTATTTATTTATTAATTCGTATATTTATCTTTAACGGCATGATAGAGACCAGTATACATCAAGTATTAACTCTCTAGAGCCCATAAACTCAAACCATAATTGAGAGCTGATATGATACACCCATACTGGCCAGTTTTACATTGGCACTAAAAACATAGCTAAAACTGGATAAAAAAAGTTATCGCGAGTAAAAGGTAAAGTCTCGTGAACGTAAAAACAATAAAAAGAAACACACAAAATACATCAAAAAGGTATCACATAAACAAATAAAATATTGCGAAAATTCAAACATTGTTCAAAGGAAGGTACACTAACATCTGACAATCTAGTTGTCAATATATGAGCGCTGCTATGAACCTCTTTGCCTCTCAGAAAATAATTTTGCTTTCAGCATACATATATACTATCTTCTCGCTCGTATTTCGGTAGATGACAAATTTTACATTAATCAATCTTTTTGTCTATTTTTTTTAAATCTGAATAGCACTTATTCTTAAGTGATAGTCTAGTCTGCATAAGAATGCTCATCAAGTTATAAAATTTCGTTACTACAATGAGCTTCATGGAGAAGGGCAGCTTTGGTGTGCTTTTGCCTCGCGCTGTTGTGATGCATCTAATACTTGATGTAATCTAATACTTAGGCTCATTTCGGGAACAATTTCTTGAGCGGCGATACACAGCAGATCATCATTACAAGTCTTTTAAAAAGTTTATATCTCTTGTAAGAGCAACACCATCACGACTAAATGCTCTCAGCTAGTCGACCATCTTTCCTTCTGATCATCTCACCCCCATTACAAACTATGCTTTCTTAAATAAATAGGAAAGAAAAAAAACGCGAAGGCGAAGCAAATTGTCTCATTACTTTCAACCGAGTTCAACAGTTATCGTGCCAGGGTTATCAGTTGGCGGGCGAATAAAACAAATACAACTTAACAACCATCGGCGTGTTGAGCTTGCACCTCTTCCACTGGAACAGCTTGTGGTGGGATATTAAAAGCCATAAAGCATTGTAATTGGTTCCAGTCAGCGGGAGGATGCTATTGCATCCACAGGTTTCGGACTCCGGGTTATGTCGGCTTATTTCTCATTATTTATAAAAATATGTACACGCTGTCGGCAAGCAACGAAGTAGGCGTGGATTGATTTGTGGAGGGTGAAGTGGTTCTTGCACGAAATGATTCCTATTTTCAGTGGCTCGAGAGTTTTTTTTTTTTTTCTCTCTCTCTCTTTTTGTTTCTGCGCAACAAACTTGAATAGTCAACTTGCATCATAAATCCGCCGCTTTTCATTTTTTAAATTTATCAAATTTGTTTTTATCTTGCAACAAAGAGGTTGGCTAAGCACTTGATCTTCCTAAATTTAAGTATAGTTAAAGAATATCCAGGGTGTCTTGTGTCTGTTTGATTAATTGAACCCGAATCTTACTTGCTTCAATAAGTTCAATTTTGCATTCTCTGATTATACCATACTGTATTTTTCAAGTAAATGTTGATAACAGCGCATCTTAAAATAGTTCAGGAAGTTCTTAAAAACAAAACTCTTCTATTAAACATCTTCAAGACTTAGCTTCCTCATCTTTTTTGTGCTAGAGATATTTATTTAGATTATGTGTTTACTTTTACTAATTTTTCGAAAAAACCACAGATATGTTCAAGCGCTAATTCGAAAATTTCGCATAAGCGAAGTTTCTGATCATTATCCCATTTGTGAAATTACATCATTTATGTATTTTATGAAGCAAAAAAAATCGAGCAAAACTCATAATACTTTTTTGTTATTAAAATTGTAAAAAATGTTTTTAATTTGTAGATATTTCTATCCTCTTTTTGAAATTAAACTGCGTCAGTACTTTGATTTTCATGTCTTTTAACGTTTGAACTTTGCTGAAAAATAATGTCTAGCCATTTGAGAAAATTATTTAGTTTTTGGTTTAAATTCCATATCATCAAATAGGGTTTTTTCATTACAGTAAAGTAACATATTTTGTGTTTATAAAGCAGTTTTAAAAATATCAGGTATGCTTGAAATAATATGCAATCTTAGTAATTGAGTGGATATTGATCTGATGATAGAGAATAGATTATGGTGTAAGGAAACGTAGGCTCTCTTAGTTTCAGACGAAACTTCTTAATATCAATAGCTTTTCTTCCATTTCTTGAAACCTAAAAATAAGAATATATTCAGGATTCGCTCACATAATTCAGAACTGAAATACAATCTAACTGTTAAAAAAGTTGCAATGTTTTATTTGGATAAAGGAGCAATTTATTTTTTAGCCTCCACTCGTTTAGTTTTTTCCTTTAAATCAATCTTTAAAATATCACTAAAAGCAGAAGAAAAAAAGAAAGAATTAAGTACACTTAAGTTCTTTTGATTACCTCTGTAAAACACTCTTTCTTACAACGATTCTCAACCAGTGGTTGGAAAAACTACATTTATTTTGTAGTAAACTACAACTACAACTACTTTGGTATAAATGTAGTTAACTACAACTACAACTACTTTTTTTAAAATGTAGCGACTACAAACTACTTTTGAATTGTAGTCGCTACTTCGCTACTTTTTAAAAAATAAATAAATAAAAAGCATACACCGTTTGAGGATTGACCGAAAAAATTCGAAAAGTGGTTTACATTAATAAATTAACTCATTTGAATATGGAATAGAACTAGGAATTGTCTTTGAATTTAGTTGTTACTTTTCCTTTTGTTCCTTTTTTTTTTTTTGCTAAAATTTGTCCTTTTTAGATTTTTTTTACAATTTTTACGAATATTCGCCACAAGAAAGGATTCAAAAGTTGAAAGATTGAAAGAATTCAACCTTCATTTTTTTTTTTAATTTCTTGCCAGGGAATATTTAGGAACATGAAAATTATTTGAAGGAATATAAAAATTATGATGCCAAATAAACCAATGACATCAAACAGATAGAATGTATTTCGTCAAAATGATGTATCTAAGGATCAGCTCATATTTTTATGGTTCTTATTTCTCATTGCGTCCGCTGCTGTACTCGTGCAAGATTTGCACCAGTCAGAGTCAATTAAACTTTTTTTTCTTTCGTTCATTTTCTTTTTTTTCCAATTATTTATTTATTTTTTTAATTTAAAAGTAGTTTCCAGAAATCGCTACAAACTACTATTTTTTTGTATCGCGCTACTCACTACACTACTTTTTTTAAAAAGTAGTGCGCTACACTACAAACTACTAAAAAATGTAGCTACTACAGTAGTTTCGCTACTTGTAGCGCGCTACTTCCGACCACTGTTCTCAACTGCTGGGAAGCGTTCATCTCCTTCCTCACTTTAGGTGGCGCTTTTTCAATCTTTTTTCACTCGTGGACTGGTAAAAATTTATGAAAAGAAATTTATAGACTGGTGAGGATTTTTTTTTTTTTTTAAAGGAACTATTTACTACTGCGTTGCATTTCAGATTCTTATTTCAATATTTAAATGTAGGGTGAAGTGGGGTAATTGTGTATCTGTTTTGACGAAATTCAACTTCTTCAGTCTCTGGTGGGGAGGGGGTTATTCAGAATTTTATTTTTTTTATATCATCTTTTAGCGGCGTTTCTCTAGATTACAAATCACCCAAAGAATTTTAAAAAAACTATTTTTTTTCATGGTTGTATTGCTATGTTTTTAAAACCACCTCCGAAGTACACATTTGCCCCACAAGTTGGGGCAAATGTGTACGCCGCATGAAAATCCTATACAATTCAGTTGTTTTGCTGTTGGGCCAAATAAGTACAAAAGAGCAGTTAAGGACAAAAAATTCTGTATATGATTTTTTTATTTCCGAATATTCCAGTGGAAGCTATGCACTTTTTTTGTTGCCCACCTTCTGTCCTCTCTTAATTGGCACAGTTTACAAAGGTGAAAACAAAGTACAAAGCATAGGAGTAAAAGGTAAAAAACGTCTTTAATAGAAAAATTGAAAAGAACATGTCAAAATTTGTATCTTGGAAGGTAAAAAAAAAGGAATTATAGTGGCAAGTCCTGGCCAAAATGAGAACAGAAAATTTGAGTGAGACCTCCAGCAACTCTGCTAACCCATGTTGTAGGAGGAAAATTTAACTGGGAATATCAAAACACCTCTTCTTCCCACAGATGGCTCTGGAAGCTTGGTGACAATAGCATTGCCATCGATTTCGCTAATATCTTCAGAGTGAGGGTAAACGAAAGTGTTTTCGAGGCATCTTCTTCCTGAAAACAAACAGAATCAATTAATTTATTGTGAGGAGGTCAATCAAACATTTGGGAACAAAAATGTAAGCCCTAATAAGATTGTAAAAGTCTAATAAGGAGTGGGTGAATGCGTATTCTATGTAAATTTTGCTTGGGATAAATGTTTACTGTAGTACACATTTGCCCCAGGAAAAATACACATTTACCCCGTGACTGAAAACAAACCGGGGTAAATGTATACCCCAACATTATGTACAGGTAAACATTAATTTAACTAATCTGCAGCCATTAATGAAGAAAACAACTTACCTTCAAGTGATTTATCCAAGAACTAATCAAATCTAGCTGAAAATGGTGATCCTGCAGCACTGTAAACAAAAGTCCACGAAATGTGATTCATAACGAAAAAAAACACCTGACGAAATGGAGGCAGATTGATAAAGCCTTATTATCTGGACATAGGTGCAGCCATCTGAGAAGTGATCACTAAACTACAGGCTTCCAAATGGCGCCACTAGATAGCAGCTAGCTTCAGTTTTTCCTCCTTTTTTCAAATGAGTACACATTTGCCCCAAGTACGCAATTACCCCACTTCACCCTACACATAACTAATTGCTGTAACTATTAACTTGGAGAAAAATCACAGAATTAAGAAAAGAAACCACAAAATAAGCGATAAAAAAAGTGCAAAATGTTAGACATTTACTATTTACTAATTCATTCATTTTTTTCCCAAAAAAAGATTTTTTTTTTTTTTTTTTCAATTTAGAGGCGGATAAAAATCCCTCAGGACCGGTCAAATTTCTCAAATTAAACTGGTACCGCTCCGTCGGACCAGAGGTTGAGAATACCTGTTATAATTGCAAAAAATTCCTTTTTTTTTCTTTTAAACATCCCATTTAGTTATTTTTATTGCAATTCCAGAGGCCAGCAAAAGCGTTGATTTTTAAACTTCCATTTTATCAACTATATTTGAGCTTAAAAATTCATATAAAAACTAAAAAATTATTTCAAAATCTACAGGTTTAAGAAGTATAACATCTAATACGCATGTGTAAGTACAAGTAGGAGCACCCCCCCCTCCCACTCCATTTAAAAACTTATTCATAGTATACGTAAAACTACTTTTGAGATGAAGATTTAAAAGAAGAAATCAGTCTGCTAAAAAAATGTTGATTCTTCGCTTTGAAAAGCATCGTGCAAAGTGCAAAGTCGCAACATGCAAAGTTTAAACTAAGTTTCAACAACAAAATTGAACATGGTGGCACCACTGTGTTGCTTTTATTGAAATATCAATATTTCAATTAAACAACCGAAAGATTGATATTATTACTGCTTTCCTTTTGAGATTCAAGTGCGAGCTTACAAAAAATAGGGCATTTATTTGACAATCATCATCCATGTATATAAAATCAAAGTTTGATGACGTCATGGGTTGTGGGTCAAACGCTCTCCTGGAAAATTTACGCAACGTACGATTATGAAAATTGGTACAAAATTAGTCCGCATACTGGTCGTTTGCATCTCGAGCTTGAAATTTTTAAATTCGCCCTAGATTTTTAAAATTTAATTAAAACTATATAATTCATAGCGTATTCCTCTATTTTTTTGTACTATATGCAACATTACTTATGAATGACAACAGTCTTAAAAGTCAAATCTTAAGAACAAGAATATTCTCGCGATATTATCATTCAATTGCATCATTAGTTGGTTATCATGAATGTTGAAGTTCTGTTTTAATAAATGTAGTACAGTAGCCCCTTGTTATATCGCGCCTCGTTATATCGCTCATTCGGATATATCGCTCTCTTCTTTTGTCTCCTAAAGAAAAACTTTTAGTTCGAAACCATTTTTGAGAAAATATGTAAGGTGTTCAGAAACGGTCTCTTTCTCATTTATTTTTGTGGCAAAAACGACACAGTATAGGCCAATTACAAATGTGTGGGGAAGAACGATTGGCTGATGATACAGCAGCAGCATGTTTTCCTGATGAATTGAATAGAAAAATTGTTGAGCTAGACTTGGTAGATGAGCAAATCTATAGTGCTGATGAAGCTGCTCTCCACTAGAAAATGCTTCCAGATGAAACTCAGGATTTCAAGGCGAATAAATGAATTTTTATGTATGTGTACGTATAATTTACTTGCATGCTGGATAGAAAACTATTTTTAATGACTTCGGTTAGATCGCGCTTTCGGATATATCGCGCTTTTTTCTTGTCCCCCGAAAAGCGCGATATAACGAGGGGTTACTCTATTTGAAAAGTTATTACTGAATATTCCTTATGGTACTTTTACGAAAGCATAACATCGCGCAGTCGAAAGATTGAAACACTTCAAAGAACCAAAAAATTATGGAATATTATCGACCGCCGTTGAGCCTCAGTTTAGAGGGAAATGGGGCGAACAATTGGCAAAAATTTAAACAGCAGTTTTGCATTTATATAACGGCTTCCGAAACTGATGAAAAGACATAAGTAGCCTTGCTGCTAAATGCTGTTGTTGAAGAAGGTGTAGAGGTTTCTAATATCTTTGATTTGTCTGATGACAACAGAAATGATTATGAACAAGTTATTAAGGCATTTGAAATATGTTATATACTCCAAAAAAGCTTTTTTTTTTTCTTCTTTTTTTTTGTAATTGAAGTACGTGTACATTGTTTAGTTTACATGCGAAAATGCCCCGCTCTTCCTCACTCTCCGATCTGGGAGCGCGATTGGATGTCAAGAGCTGCCCTAATTATTATAGATTTTCTGTTTTCACTTTTTCGTTTTCTGTGATTGCAGTTGTCTTTTGTAGGGGAAGGGCGGGCATAGTGGCCACTGCGGGCAAAGTGGCCACTTGATGTTTTTCTGCCTATATAGTGCTGCAGAAAAGCGGCAGTAGACTCAACTACTCACCCGGCAGCCGTTGTTGTTGTGTTATAGTTTGGTGTCGCTCAGACGCAAACTTGTGGATATATCGCAAATTTTTCACTTTTTCGACCCTCTGATGTTAGATAAGTGCATCACATTTTTCGCTTTAGTTTATTGCAGGACTAGGTGAAGTAAATTTTACATCAATGGTGCAAAACACCATGTTTCTAGCTTTGAACTCATATGTCTCAGCAGTAGATACAACAACGAGTTGTACGTGAAACATTGTTCTTTCGAAAATGTCGCGCCAGAGGGCAAAGTGGCAACAGCCGTGATGATGATGAAGGCAACGTCAGCGACGTCGACTGTTTTTACTTCCTTTTACGTAGTAAAGGAAGTATTGTGATCGCGAAAAAAAAATCACTCAAATTTGAGTCTAAATTTTGATTTTGCTCACCCCCGAATGAATGTTCAGTAGTTTTTTCGACCTGTCAGCACGTGCATATGTACTTACCAACATATAAGCAGCCGAAAAATCCTTTTCAACCACCCCCGAGTTAATTACGACGAGTTTTCTCGTGACGTCTGTATGTACGTATGTGCGGATGTGTGTGCGGATGTATGTGCGTATGTGTCTCGCATAACTCAAAAACTATATGCCTTAGAAACTTCTAGCTTGGTATGTAGGCTCTGAGGATGGTCTAGTTGTGCACCTCCCCTTGTGGTTGCATTCGAATGTTCCCAAGGGGGTGTTTTACCCCTTTTTTGGGGTAAATCAGTGTTAATTTCAATGCAGACTCGTGATATGAATTGGCGCGACCACTTGGCGATATGTCGCCAAGCTTTTGGTCGCCAAGTGTTTGACGCCAAGTTGGCGACAAATTTGGCGAAAAAATTATTTTTTGAATTTGGGTTCAACTTGGCGCTATTGGCGATATTTTGCGAAAAATTCACTGAATGATATTAAAATCAGCAATATTTAGAAAATTAACCATTGTAAAACATTTTCTGCATTGTTTCGTGACAGATTAGGGGAGCAAATATTTGAATTGTTACCTTGCTCGCTCCAAGCACTTTTTTTTAACACTTAATGCAACTACTAAGACATTAACACGTAAAAAGGAAGTAGTGTGGGGTCCATACCAGATTTTTTCTGTGGTGATGGCTACTCTAAATCTAAGGACAACGAAGGCTGGATTAGATGTTCTGGGTGCCTCAAATGGGCTCACGAAGCCTGCACAGGAGCCGAAGTGGAGGACGATGAGTTTATTTGTGATTTATGTAAATACCGGTGATTTCATAATTTCACATACTTTAAGTAATGCCTATTTTTGTTTAAAACCCTAATACAATTGTTCTGAGTTCTGAAACAAAGTGCGTTTCATTTTTTCCATACTATCTAAATATATTTAGGGTGGGGCAAAGTGGCCACTTTGACAGCTTTTGGTAAAATAAATATTTTGTACAAATAACGTTTAAAAATCTAGTTGTTTATATTTTTTAATCAGGCCTAAGTAACCATACTAAATGTTGAAGGGATTTATAAAATGTTTAAATAAAGTTCAGGGGTGGAAAAAAATAGATGTTCCTTAGGGTGGCCGCTATGCCCACCCTTCCCCTACTTGCCATTGGAAATTAAAAAAAAAAAACAAAAAAAAAAACATCGTTTAATTTTCAAAGTAAGTAATTTTAACACATTTTTAGCTTTATTTTATTAATTTCTTCAAATGATTACTTACTTTTTAAATTTGCTGAAACTTATTTTGGTTTTTGGGCAATAAATTTTCTTCTCTAAGCAGTACACTTTGTATAAGCCATTTTTCCAATAGGTTTTTCTGTACAAATTTATTAATTTACTTCTTGAAATTACTACTTCATTTGAATAGTATATATACAATATTTTATTCAAATTGTATTACTATTATTACTTCTTTTATTTGAATAACAAGAAAAATTTTCGGTTAGGTAGCAAGAAAATATATCGCCAAGTTAAATGACGTTCGTATAACTGAAAAGAACTTGCCGAAGATCTCAGTTATTGAAATATTCTCCAAAGCATCACCGAGAAAAGATTTGCGGTTAAAATTGACGTTTTTTTTTTTTTTTTTTTTCCCAGGGTGTTAAATAATTGTGTGCACCTAGAACAACAACCGCAAAAAAAAGAAAAAGCGCCAAATCTGTTGTTGCGGTGGAGTTAATACGCAAGTACCAAAAATACTTGACGTTCTTTTCCAGATATTGGTGCCACAGTGATTTCTAAAAATCTGGTTAAAATGTAAAAAATTCGCCAAATAAATAAATTTGACCATCTAAAGCCATCAAAAGTTTCGATGGAACTATCGTTTCAAAAGGCTGATTTTTTTTTTTTTTCATTCTACATGCAAGGAAGCCCCCAACAAAGTTTTTTAATTAAGAAATAAAAAAGTGAGCCGTTTTGAATGTTTTGGTAAGATATTAAATATTGCCAAAATAAAAACAATTATGGTAAATTTCTTGCCTATTTGGCACATGTTCGGCTTTATAATTATTTCCCTTAACGCTCCCTAAAAAGTAAAAACAAATCCTAACTACTATTAAAAATCGTCAAGAAAATTAAAAAGGTCATTAGCTAAAACTAGAATTTCGTTTAGATCGAAAATAACTGAAAAAAAAAAAAAAAATACAGTCTGTGTTAAGCATGGTAAATCTCGCCAAGCGAGAACGTTTTCGTATTCACAGTTTCAGAGCTTAAGCGCTTCAGTCATTCAAATTTAAGGTACATTTTTCGCATAAATCCGCGAAGACTTCCAACAAACTAATTCAGTATTTAGTGCATCATCTCAACTCCCTGCCAATAGCTAGAATTGCGTGTGTCATTTTCCTTTTTTTCATTAAATTTTCAAGGCTTTTCTAAAGTCAAATCAAAAAGTAATTTTTTTTTCAGCTTCATGGTTAATATATAGGCTTTTACATAGACACTAGGTGACCCGTGCGGAATTCCGCAAAAAAAAAAAAAAAAAAAAAAAAAACTCTAAACTTAAAATTTAATACGACAATTTTTATTGGCTTCATTTGCACAACATCGCCATCTACTGCCGTCGTTCTGACAACTTTTCAAAGAGATCAAAGATACGTTCACTTTTACAACTACTACAAAAGTGATACCCTATATTAAAATCAAATACCCAAGGCTACTACTAAACTAAATACTAACGTTATCGCAAAACCACCATAGTATTTTGAAACAATAAAAGTTACAATTAAGGTTTACCGAGCTAAGCCTTGGCTTGAAATGTCGCATTTAAAATTGATTTGAGCAACAATGTAACGATTTTGACAGTTGAGCAAAAAATTTAACTTTTTCAAACTTCAATCGCTTATAAGTCGCTTAAAAGTGGATTTTCGAGATTCTCGTTACGCGGCGCTAGCGGAGAAACGTTCTAAAGAACGCATTTTTTAAAATCTTTCGAATGAAATCAAAATGGAGACGATACGGCAATTATTTCGCTAGATAGAGTCAATTTTGTGCCCGAAAATTGAAGTTCGAATAAAAAACAAACCGACACTTTTTAGAGGGTGGGTCTAATTTTCGTCAATAGCCCGCGGGATAAGCTTCAAAATCATAAATTTTCTTGCAATTCGATAAAGAAATGAGCGAGTTTCGACCGGGTATAGGATTCGGCTTAGAGAAATAATATATGGAGATTGGAAACGCTAGCGCGCCTTGCTTTTACTATGATTTGTATTTTAATAAATTTTGTCGTCTTAGTTGTAAGTAGAACATTTTTCCTTAAGCAATGTGTTTTTTTATTGTGCTTTGAAACGTGCAAACATTATTTTGTAGAATAAATTGTATTTCTTTATTAGTAGACTAGCGGTAGCCGCACGGCTTTGCCCGTGGTATAAAATAAAAATTTCATTTGTAAAATAATTGATATAGCAGAAGAAATGCTCTATTTTAGTTGTAATTCAACTATAATTCCTTCAAAGTATGATATAAAAATCTGGTATGGACCCCACGCTACTTAATTTTTATGTGTAAATTTCTTAGTAGATGCCTTAAGTGCTAAAATAGTGCTTGGAGTGAGCAAGATAACAGTTCAAACATTTATATCTCTAGTTTGCCGCGAAACAATGCAAAAAAAAAATGTTTCACAATGATTAATCTCCTAAATATCGCCGATTTTAACATCATTCAGTGGATTTTTCGCAAAATATCGCCAATAGCGCCAAATTGAGTCCAAATATAAAAAGAAAGCAATTTTTTTCGCCAACTTAGTGATATGTCGCCAAATTGACGGCAAATGCTTGACGACCAAAAGCTTGGCGATATATTGCCAAGTGGTCGGGCCAATTCATATCACTTTTGTCTGCATTGAAATGAACACTGATTTACTCCATAAAAGGGGTAAAACACCCCCTTGGAACATTCGAATGCAACCCCAAGGGAAGATGTACAAAAATAAGCCAAAAGAGAAAATAAGAACAATTTTGTTGCTCACAGAAACCAACAGAAATCTTACCAAAGTTTAAAAGAAGAAGAAAGTTTTATTTCTCAGCTTTAAAAACAAAACGAACGATGCAATAACGCAATTCATACGATATTTGGTTAATCTGTGCTTTAGGTACCCTTTTCTCGCTAAATGGGCGATAGGCGCGCCAAGCGTGGTAACCCTGGCTATTTTGCGTAGTTTCTCTCGGAGCTTTCACTTCCGCGAGACACGCCAAAACGCGCCAAGTAATGTCCCAAAGCATTTTCACCCGGAAAAGACAGGGTTGCCAGAGAATTGAAACGAATAAATACTACGCCTCCTCTAAAAAAAATATTACAAAGTAATACTGTTTCCAAACGTCGCCAAAATCAATGTTGCCAAAATGCGAAATCTATGAAAATGAAAAAAAAAAAAAAAATCCGCTAAATCTTTTAATTAAGTCATTAGTATATTGGAAACAGGGTTGCCGGAAAAATACTACGCTCCTTATTTGGGCCGAAAAAATATTACCGTAGTATCAAAAATACTACGTCTGGCGACGCTGGAAGAAGAACGAAACAAAAATAGGTATGAACACGTAACCATGGTAACAACATGAAAAGTTGATTTCCGTTGATAAAATAATTCTTTTCATCTTTCTTTTCAAACAAATTTTATTATCGAGCTGAACCATTTTAGAATCGTTTGGCTTGCTTTACTGAAGGTAAGCCTTGAATTTCGGGATTCTAAAAACAATTATTACAGCTCTCCTGATGATCGTAGAAACTTCGAAAAAACTTCATTTTGTGCAGAAAATTTCAAGCTTTCGAATGACATAAGACTTGAAAATGTGTATGAAATATTTCTTCCCTATTTTATCGAATTTCCGCTAAGAATTCGAATAGAAAAAGAACGAAATGGAATGTTCGAAAAATCGCTTCGAGGTGCAAAACTACATGCTACAAACTAATTTTGTGCCAAGTGGCGTGAAAATCGACCGAACGGTTTTGGCGCTACGCGCGTAACAGACAGACAGACAGAAAGAAAGAAAGAAAGAAAGAAGGACAGACAGAACCACCTTCAGCTTTATTATTAGTAGAGAAGAGATAGAGAAGAGATTGTTCACTGCATCAATTATTTTTGCGAGTTTTGTAAATATGTGTTTTAGAGTATCGGTAACATAATCGCTTGAAGAGATTGGCAACTAATAAATAAATTAGGTTCATTATTTTCCAATTTGATGGAACTTTAAATACAACTTAACGGCATTTCTTAAATTTGTTTGTGTTGATTGGGCACTTTCTCGGTGTACTTACAATTGGGCGGTTACTTAGCATCCAATTGAACAGAAATTTTGCCAAATTTGTTGCAAGATATTAATGACTGATATTCTCGGCGATTTTTTCAACTGATACCAGTTTTTGTGCAAAAGACTACGTAATAATACCTTACTTCTTACGCGACATAACCAAAATAAAACGATTATCGTCTGATATTTATCGACTGCTGCAAAATCTTAATCTATATACATAAATGACTACTTTTTGTATGTATGTCCGGGGTAATCTTCCAAACTACTGAACCGATTTTAACCATTTTTTCACCGTTGATAGCTAAAGTAACAGGGAGCAGGATAAGCTATAATTTATTTTTAAAAAGCTTAGTTTAAAAAAGTTATTATGGAAAATAGTAAATTTCATGTCATTTCCCCATTAAATGATTAAACTTTCAGTCCATTGTTGCAAAATTTGGTTGCCTCGCAACAACAATATTAAGAGTAATCATGATGAAAACTTTAAACCAAGGCTTCTCTGGAGTACGTATGAAATTTATTGCTTTCTTAGGATTTTTATATTCATCTGTGCCAATAATCGCTAATGGGGCTTAATAAAAAGAGGATTTTGGCAACAGTTAGAAAATAGAAAGTGTATATAGTCAATTTTTTTCTAAATTAGGTACATAAGTTGCTTTCACCAAGTTATCACAAGGATAGAAACTAATAATGGGACTTATTGAACGTGCAATATTTGGAAATGGTTGACTCCAGGGCGATTGATACTGTAAATATATATTTATCTTAATACACCAAGCTTATTACATTTCCTATTTACCTAAACATTATTTGTGGCTTGCATTTAGGGTGTGTAATAGTTTTTTTTTAGTTTATCCAAACAGAAAAAATAGCCATTGTTTACAGAAGCAGCCATTTAGGTATGTGGATCCCGGCAGAAACCCAGCCAGGGCCGGGTACCCGGCTAGTCATCAATATAATACTCCCACATTTGAAAAGTTCAGTTTTCTTACTTTTGTTGGCCGATTCCGTATGTATCCATTAAAAACCTTTTTAAAATTATGTCAAAACGTAAAGTAATCCGCATACTAAATTAATAAAGCCCTTAAACAAGACTAAAATTACCATTAATTTGCGTTTTTGCACAGATAAAATTTCGAAATCATGTAGGAAAAAAAACTTTTAGCGTCATTTTATGGTCAGCAATAGTACCTCAGCATTTGATGACTATTTCTCTGTGACAAAAATTAGTGACATAATAATACTTAGTAATGTATATTCATAAAGTAGGGAGGGGATCAGGTAAAGGTAAAACAAAACAGTTGCAGCAAATTTGGCGGCATTTTAAAAATCGGCAAAACGGTGTGTTTTGAGTTCTTTCAGTACAGGAAAAAAAACCAAAGGTGAGTATAAATTGTTTCTCAATATTATTACTGACCCAGGCAACGCCGGGTATTTTTGCTAGTATGGTATAAAAGCACTTTTTCACGAAGATATAAATTTTGTAATTTTCGCAATTTTGTAATTTTTGTAAATAAGCACGAAAATTTAAGCCTCGTGAAATAGTTTAGAATAGATTTTTCAACTTCCGCAAAAAGCTT